>JAODAL010010167.1:0-106654 GCA_025379985.1 Phyllomedusa bahiana | reverse complement strand
AGTACATGCCCTTATACCCTGCCTATAGCTTTTTGCTTTTTTTCTCTCTGCCTTTCTGCCTCGCCCAAGCATGTATATGCAGTTTAAAAGAAATTCCAGTCCTACCATGCCCAGGGGCACAACGGGGGTTTCCCCTGCTCCCATGTGGGCCAGTCCGAGTTTGCACAGGATGCATCTGATATTGCACTTCAGCTCCATTCACTTTAATAGAGCTGAGCTGCAATATCACACACATCCTGTGACACAGGAGGTGCTATTTTTGAATGTAAGCAGCCATGTTTTTGTAATCCTGGACAATCCCTTCAAGATTACGTGTGCTCAAGGTGTAATTTTTGGATGAGTAACAGTGCTACAGAGAGCTTAGAAGGATAGACAGGGATACTTTGAAAAACATACTCATCTTTTTGTCACCACGGGTGTGCACCATGATACTCTATGTCCTGATGCTGAAAGGCATCAGCTCCACAGTGTAGTGACATTAAGGTCATGTTCACACGCCGTAAATTTACGCTTGTTTTGGGATGTATTTTACCTTGAAATAAGCCCCAAAATACACTTTTAACAATGTTCTATGCAGCTCTCATTCATTCCAATCCAATGTAAAATATTCGCCGTCATTCACACAATGCCTATTTTGGGACGCTTTTACTGGCGTCAATTCTTGAGGCGTTTACAACAGTAAAACTCTATAGAAACTATGGTGTAGCATACTTTTGCTGCTAAATACACTCCACATTTTCACTTTAAAATACGCCTCTCATTAAATGAAGCTCATTTTGAGCATAGATGCCAACTCTCCCGCTTCTGGCGGGACTCTCCTGCAAATGGGGGTTATGTCCCGCCCCCCCGAAGAGTCAGCAAAATCTCCCGCCGGGCAGCGCACACAAGAGGTCCTGCTCATAAGTATGGACTGATCTGCGGCCGGCAGAGGGTCAGAGGCACCTGACAGCACAATCATGAAGAGCAGAAGAGGATAACACATTCCTGCCGCCAGGTCAGCCCTTATCTTATAGCACGGTATCGTCCGGGTGCAGATCACACTGTCGGCAGCAGTACCGGACGCTGGGAGATGCTATCTGATAGGGGTGTTCTGACAGCTGCACCTCCCAGCGCGGGTTTGCTGCTGCCAACAGTGTGAGCTGCGTCCCTATATCTGCCTGTCATGTAAGGTCTCTCTGGCCGCTGCACCCCCCCCTCATTCCCCTCCCTCCCCCTCCCCTCACCTCCTCCCTCACCGAGTAGCGATGAAGGATGAGAGCGTTTTCTCCCTGTCTGTGTTCCTGGGCCGTCTCCTTCTCGTCGTCGTCGGGCTCTTGCTCCTGAGCCACGGTGAGTGAAATCTGAGAGCCGGCCGCAAACCCCATCCCCAGCAGCCTTGTATTGCAAGCCCCCAGCTACCTGGATAAAGGGGGACAGCTACCTTGCTAGTGGGGACAGCTCCCTGGCTATAAGAAGCACTACCTGGCTATAAGGGGTCACTACCTGGATAAAAGAAGCACTACCTGGGAATAAGGGGACAGCTCCCTGGCTATAAGAAGCACTACCTGGCTATAAGGGGTCAGCTATAGGGGTTTTAAGAAGCACTGCCTGGCTATAAGGGGACAGCTACCTGGCTATAAGAAGCACTACCTGGCTATAATGGGGTCAGCTACCTGGCTATAAGAAGCACTACCTGGCTATAAGGGGACAGCTCCCTGGCTAAAAAAAGCACTAAATTGGCTATAAGGTGACAACTCCCTGGCTATAAGAAGCACTACCTGGCTATAAGGGGACAGCTACCTTGCTATAAGAAGCACTACCCGGCTATAAGGGGTCAGCTACCTGGCTATAAGAAGCACTACCTGGCTATAAGGGGTCAGCTACCTGGCCATAAGGGGACGCTCCCTGGCTAATAAGAAGCCACTACCTGGCTATAAGGGCACAACTACCTGGCTATAAAGGGTCAGCTACCTGGCTATGGGGACAGTTACCCGGCTATAAGAAGCACTACCTGGCTAAAAGGGGACAGCTCCCTGGCTATAAGAAGCACTACCTGCTATAAGGGGGCAGCTACCTGGCTATAAGAAGCACTAACCTGGCTATAAGGGGTCAGCTACCTGGCTATAAGAAGCACTACCTGGCTATAAGGGGTCAGCTACCTGGCTATAAGTGCACATCTCCCGGGCTATAAGAAGCCCCTACCTGGCTTATAAGGGCACAGCACCTGGCTATAAGAAGCACTACCTGGCTATAAGGGGACATCTCCCTGGCTATAAGAAGCCCTACCTGGCTATAAGGGGACAGCTATCTGGCTATAAGAAGCACTACCTGGCTATAAGGGGTCAGCTACCTTGCTATAAGAAGCACTACCTGGCTATAAGGGGTCAGCTACCTGGCTATAAGGGGACAGCTCCCTGGCTATAAGAAGCACTACCTGGCTATAAGGGGACAGCTACTGCTAAAGGGGTCAGCTACCTGGCTAGTAGGGACAGTTACCTGGCTATAAGAAGCACTACCTGCTAAAAGGGGACATCTCCCGGCTATAAAAGCACTACCTGGCTATAAGGGACATCTCCCTGGCTATAAGAAGCACTACCTGGCATAAGGGGACAGCTCCCTGGCTATAAGAAGCACTACCTGGGTAGTGGGGACAGCTACCTGGCTATAGATGCACTACCTGGCTATAAGGGGACAGCTCCCTGGCTTATAAGAAGCACTACCTGGCTAGTGGGACAGCTACCTGGCTATAAGAAGCACTACCTGGCTAGTGGGCACAGCTACCTGGCCCATAAGAAGTACTACCTGGCTAAGTGGGGACAACTACTTGGCTAAATGGGGCACTGCCTGGCTACTGGGGCACTGCCTGGCTATTGAGGCAGCGACCTCGCTAGAAGTGGCAGCAACCTGACTATAGGAGGCTACTACCTGGCTACAGGGTTCAAATAGGGCACTGAGATATCTACTTATTGGGGCACAGTTTGGCGGTATCTCCCAGCCCTCCTGGATGCTGAATAGACCATGCAACAGTCCAGGAAAGCTGGGTGTCGCCAAAACCCTAATCTAGTTTTCTTCCAGAGCCGTTACACAGTTATCTGGAGTGGGGTGTGGCTTTTAGAAGGGGGCATGGCTTTCGGTATCCAGATGGGTGTGGTCATGCAAATTTTGGGGCGGCGCACTATGTGTGGGCCGCCACCCTTTAAATCTCCTGCTTTCTCACTTTCAAAAGTTGGCATGTATGATTTTGAGCCGTTAAAATTTACGCTGTGTGAACATACCCTTACAGCTGAACAAGACCTTGGATTGATGAGGGTAAGTACACACGTCGCTATTTGTTGAATTAATCTAATAGATAATGGCAGATTTTTATTTGCAGCACCTCCTACCCATGGAACTGGTTGAAAACCATATAATCCTGGGTGAATGAACGGTTTCCTTTTTACAAAAGAACTGATACGTCACACTGCTATCCATCCTTTGGCTGCTGTTCAGCTAACAGTGGTTACACTGCTGTCTGCATTACTACAGGGGAAATGTATCACCATCTCGGTATGAGGATTTATTCACCTTTTCGCATTTCCTTGGACATTTGCATGCAAAGGCTTTTGGGAAAGAGCTGAAGAGCTCGCTAGCACCATCTATTGGATGTAGTAATCTTCAATTCACATATGACTAAGTCTTGCAATCTGAAAAGAATTGAAGCCAAGCCAATGAAGTTCATCTACAGACATCTGTTTCAGGGGGTTTGGCTTTCATCACTGCAGATAAGAACTTACTGGCTGGCTAGGTGAGAGGCGAGTGTGGCTTAGAAGGGGTAATGTATCTCATAGGGGAGTGACACCATGTTGGTGTGTGAGTATTTATTTGCCTTTTCACACCTCACTGGGCATAGAACAAAGGCTTTTGGGAAAGAGCTGAAGAGCTCGCCAGCGCCATCTAATGGCTGTAGTAATCCTCACACATTGTACCTCTCCTCAATGAGATACATTATCCCTTCAAAGCCACACTCACCTCTCACCTAGCCAGCCAGAAAGTTCTACTCTGCATTGATGAGGGTCAAACACCCCCAAACAGCTAGCTGTAGATGGACTTCACTGATCGCAATCCTTTTCTCATTGAAAGACTTAGTGAGTCCCTTGTGAATTGAGGATTACTACATTACTAGAGTTGATTTTGCAGTCAAAAACATGGGGCAAATCCTGACTTGTCTATGGAGTTCTATAAATTCTAGTTACACCTCAGTTTACAACACTAAACAAGCAGCCTGTCTGGATCATCTCAGCAATGAGCAAAAATGGCAAGTCAGCCAGCTCGCCTTTCATGCAGATATGCTTTGCGTGGAAAACACACCACGTACTGATGCGATAGTCACTATACAAAAAGGGAACTTATCGGACAAAGTGTTAATGTAAAATAAAAAAATCCGTATTTATTGAATCCAAATAAAAAACATAGCATGACAATCCATCAGAAGTCAGAGTTTACACATTTCAGGCCGTGGGCCCTTAGTCATAGTAGAGACTCTACGTTAGCACTCACCTTATGCATGCTCACCTATTGGAATGCACCTGCAAATGCAAGATGTATGCCTGAGTGCGCCATGCTCATGCGAACCATGTCCCCGAATGGCACCAGCACAAGACGTGATGACCGAACCACACTCCCCCTACTGCCAAAGGCATCTAAAATGGATGTGCTTAATCTGGGTTTGACTTATTTTCACAATAAAAAGTGTTAACCGCCTTATTTGGAATTTAACAGTGAAACATTTTCTTGACATGCAGACCTCAATCGTCCTATCAAAAAATAACAAATTCATTCATAGGACTTGATTTTTTGGAACAGAATACGATTCTACAGCTTCATGAACTTGATACCGTGGATCAATCTAAGGACAATTTAATACCATGTCCAAAATGGACCAACAAGAACCAAAGGTTTCATCCGGTCAAATCGAAAACTACACAAATGGAAAATGTTGAAAATCTCGTTATGAGTGACCTTAGGGCACTGCATGACTCTATGACTCCTTGTCACTCTAATTTATCAAGGGCACAGTCACAGGCCATAAAGGAACTTCAGAGTATGAAGCATTTCGTTTTCAAACAAGCTGACAAGGGAGGCGCCATAGTTGTGATGAATAAAAAAAGACTACCACCATCAAATGTTGTCACTTCTAGCTGACAACTCCACATATAAGAAACTACCTAGCAATCCCACTATACACTCTTCTTAACGAGGGACTAGCACTTGGAGTTTTAACGGATCGAGATTTACAATATTTTTCCGTAACTGTCCTGTCACTGCTTTTCCTTATGGATTACCTAAGGTCCGCAAGGCTATCCGTCCCCCTCCCAATGAGACCCATAGTCGCTGTTATTGGTTCGCTTTGTGAACCACTTTGTGAATGGGTTGATTGTCATCTTCAAATGCTAGTGCAGAGGGTATCAGGTTATCTCAGAGACATGGGTGATGTTATCTGTGATTTACGTGGGAGATCATGGAGCTCACAATTTTGGTGGCTGAGCTGTGATGTCAAGTTGCTGTACACCTGTATCCCTTTGGATGTGGCGGTTGACACGCTCGACTTCCACCTCGGCCACTACAGCACATATTCACAGGATCTCATGATTTTCATTAAAATAACGGTCTGTTTTTTGATGTTTCACAACTTTTTTATGTATGACAACAAATATTATTTGCAATTGCAAGGAGTATCAGTGGGGGCCAAATTTTTACCTTCCCTCACCAACCTGGTGATGTCATGGTGGGAGGCAATATACATCTTTGTTGATGATAATCCCTAAAAATCAACAAAAAATTCCATAATTCAAAAATTATTGAATCTCTGATCCCCAATCAGATAATTGTGTTTCAGCAAGTATCGAAAACTGCTTGGTTTCTAATAAAATACATATATGTTTAGACGTTCCGAGCGCTTTTGGATACTTGCTGAAACCCAATTAGCCGATTGGAGATCTAACATTCAATAATTATTTTTGTTGCTACGATTTCTCTTTTCACTTGGTCTCTTCATGGTAAGCGTCAGCAAGAAGCAGCTGATTCTCAACCAGTAAAGCCTTGAACTAAAAGGCATTAAGGCAGATCTGGGCATTGTACCTCCCACTAGCTAGTCTGATGCGGCCCACAGCCTACGATGCCCAGGTCTACTAATAGTAGCCGCTATACCTGCCTGAGTGGAGCGATATCTATATACCTGCCTTACTGAGGGGAGCTACATCTATATACCTGCCTTACTGAGGGGAGCTTTATATACCTGCCTTACTGAGGGATGTATCTATATACCTGTCCTACTGGGGGACCTATCAATATACCTGCCCTACTGGGGAACGTATCTATATACCTGCCTTACTGGGGAACGTATCTATATACCTGCCTTACTGGGGAAAATATCTATATACCTGCCTTACTGGGGGGACATATCTATATACCTGCCTTACTTGGAGATGTATCTATATACCTGCTTTACTGAGGGTACAGAGTAAGTTT
Source organism: Phyllomedusa bahiana (assembly GCA_025379985.1). Classification (NCBI taxonomy): domain Eukaryota; kingdom Metazoa; phylum Chordata; class Amphibia; order Anura; family Hylidae; genus Phyllomedusa; species Phyllomedusa bahiana. The sequence goes on along the minus strand of JAODAL010010167.1, from coordinate 100,168 downwards.
CCACAAAAATAAACCTTAAAAATGAATTTTTCTCGGTTCCCCATATGTTTGATTGTTTTTTTTTTTTTAAAAAAATTAGTCCAGGCCTCTAAACCATTCCCACTTTCTCATGCGGCCCCATGGGAAAATGAATTGCCCAGCCCTGCTTAAAGGCATGAGAGAGTTGTGCTTCTTGACAATTGCACAATCTACAAAGGTGAATGTATATAACATACTCATTATTGATCTTCACTGACGACTGACATCCTGTACAAGAGAGCGCTGTGGTCTTCTTTTTCCTCTTCTTTCACATCTTTATCAAAGTAACAGAGGGGAGAACCCTTATACAATGCAGTATTCAATCCATTAGGATTTAACTGGGTATTCATTTATGAAATAGAAATGTAATGATGACACCTTAATATCTACTGTCAGGTCAATGAACGGGATTTGTTAATCCTGAGCTCTCCATTAGGAATTTCCTATTAATATTCATCATTCGTATAATGCAAAGGAAAAGTAGGTTATCCACAGTTTCATATGAAGTCACCTAGATTAGGAAATAAAATACACACACACATACTATTTACTAATCCAGTCTAAAAAATATTTATTAGTCAAGCAACTCAGTGACACTGCAAGTGAGAACGGTAAAACGTGTTTGGGGTTCATTTCACTTTATTATTTAACCACAAAATTATTCTTGTAGCCAAAATGTTGCCAAAAGTGCTACTTCTATTTTAACCAGCAAATTCAGTTGCTGGTAATCCTTTTACACCAAGTCCAGTTATCTGTAAAACATTAAAAATTCCATTCAATAGATTTCAGAAAAAAATTATAACAAACAAAATAATCAGAAATTATCTAACACTCAAAAAGTTTGATCAGTATATGACTCACTACTGTCACAGCAACATTAATAATTGTGCCATAATCTGTGTGACGGATTCTTTTTAACCTAGACCCCAACAAATCCATTCAGATAGAATTAAAGTATAATATCTGTCAAAAACAACAGGAACCCTCAACAAAAGGACACTAATGTGAACAAAGCCTATGAGCATGTTGGAGGTACCATGTCTCAGATGGTTGAGTCCATTAGCTTCCCTAGCATAGTGACAAATCATGCAAGGTAGGCTTATGGTGAAAAACCCTGCTATGACACAGTCTCACACATATATGTAATCCAGGAATCATGGTGGGTTGACACTTAAAGGGGGAGTCTCATTACAATAATTAGCTTCCAATTATTGAAAGTAAATGAAGACTATTATCAAATACATTGCTTTTTATTTTGCTTTGTTGAGGAGGTAAGAGAGAAGTTGTCTCTTCTAAGTGCACACAAGTTTGTCTAAATTACCGACCATCTCTCTCTCCTCTTTCTTATCTGCTTAGCTGGAAGCTGCTGTCCGTCTATGGTGATGTTACTCCGTGCCATTTGTTTGTTTATGATAACATTACATTTCACTCCTCAGGGTAAGTTCCCACGGCGCAATTGCGGGACGTACAGTACGCCCGGCAATTACACCAGGTGTTCGGGAGTCGCGTTGATCGGTGCGTATTCCCGCGACGCGGGGGGCCGGCAGCCCGCTGGCCCCATAGACTGTCGCGAATAAGTGAAATGTCACTTATCTCCCCGCGCGTACAATACGATCGTATTGTACGAGCGGGGAGAGGAGGCATAATCCATAGTTCTCTATGAGAACTGTAGATTACTGTAATTGTAGGGCACAGTACACCGCGAAATGCGCCCCAAAATAAGCCTTATAGCACTGTAGTCTTGTATACCACAGATTTTACATCTCCAGCAGTCATTTCAATATAACAGGCCCAGTTACAAATATCAGAGCTTATATGTCAATCACTGCTATAGACCCACCGCCTGACCAGGAAGTGAGAGTCTGAAGCTGGCTGTGACATTGTGGAACTGCATGGTGAGAAAACCCCTTTTAAACCAATCATTATTCAGTATTAAAAAGTTTTCAGTCTCTGTAGAGACATGAAAGGTGTTTAGTTTGGTGCCCCCTTCTGTCTATGCCTCTGATGGTATCATTTTTATGCTATTTTCACACTCTATCAACAATGTCCATTTATCACGTGCACTGGAAAAGCCTTTGTATGACAGATGCCACAAAGTAGCATCCATCAGAGGTATATATCGGCCATACATGTTGGAAAATCCCCCAATAGACAGTGTGAAAAAGGCTTTTCTTTTGGATACATGTACACAACTAATACAATGTATTTCAATTAGTATTGCCCAATTTACAGTAACCACTTATTGCTAAATGGAACATTACAAAATCTAAGATAGAAAAGACACAAAAGTTAGATTTTTTCTTAATTCATATGGAAACAGGAAACCTTATGAATCATACTGGCTACTAAAAAATTGTCTCCTTGTTTAGAAAATGAACTCTGCTTCCTGTGGGCAGCGAAGCTATTTGCAAATGACACAGTTTGGACACATTAGGTTTAGGCTCTGTTCCCACAACAAGTATTTCTAGTCAGATTCCGCCTAGATATCCTCGTTGAAAACTGAAAGAAGATGATTCCCATTGACCTCAATAGAAAATACACACTGTAGTCCATACAATGCATATTTTCAGTGTGTAGTTTTCAAAACTGACCCACAGTCAAAAAAAAAAAAAAAAAAAAAAAACATTAAACACGCTCATTCTTTGGTTATATTCCAGGCGGAAAACGCGTGAAAATTTGCTAGTGATGTCAATGGGCTGGCTAAAATCCTTGTGTACTATGCGCCTAAAACATTTGTACTTTTATTGCATGTGGTTTTAATATGAACCCGTATCCAAAACCAATAGGCATGTGACAGCAAACCGCCCGTAAACCAAATAAAAAAAACGCCTTTAAAGCCACAAGCAATGAGCATGTAAGTTAGTAAAAAAACACTTGTTAGTAATGCGTCAAATTACGTGGTTTGTGATGGCAGAATCTGCGTGGATACCACAATTAAATTGAATCTGTCATGTGAACGTCCATTTGATGTTAGATTTATCAATACTGTCTTTAGACAATGTAATATTAGACTAGACAGTCTTACAATGCTCCACATGTATCATAGTGTTGATAAATCTGGTGACCATTAGAACTGTATAGTCTAACTTTGAACCATTTTTATGTTGGCTTACTTTATGCCACTGACTGCACCAAAATGTTAGTGCATGGTATCGCACACTAACCCACACCCCCTTTTCTTGAAAGTTCGCCCCCTTTTTGTCAGACAAGATGCAGAAGTGTCTTGAAACTGTCTAAAACACATAATAAACGTGGTGTAAAGCATGTACGACATTATTTTTTGGCGCAACTTCCTTGATAAATGTGCCCCATTGTGTACGGAGACTAAACGGAGCGTGGAAAAGAAGTGCATTACCTTGTAGATTCCTCCAGACTGGGGCTGCCTGGCACTCCATTCTTCATCCATGCCATCGCAGGCTGATGTAACATACATTTCTGAATAATCCTTTCCGCCAAAGCCACAAGAAGTTGTCTTATCCACTGGCAGCTTTACAGTCTGGATCACCTTCCCTACAACACAAATAAGTCGTTTTATACCCAATATGATATTAAGTAACCTATATGATATTATATATTATAATAGTACTATTTCACAACACCCAAGAATACAGCATTACATTTGTACTATGTAAGAAGCACCAGTATCTGATTTTGAAGAGAAAAAAATCACTGCAATTTTTTGTATGTTTCATAATAATAGTAAGCACTCTGCATATAGATACCTCTACAAGTGTAATAAACATAAAATCCTCTGCATACTAGAAACACCAGAGCAGTAGGTCTATATATGGCCCCATCCATGTAGCATTATTGTTCCCGATTCATGGTATCCATTGGGATACCATAGGAATTTATCCCGATGTGTACTGCGGTGGTGCTGTGATGGAGCCATAGAGTTCTATAGGGGCAAACGTGGCTTGAGTTCGTAGATGCTTTTGTGTCCAATGCACAAAGTGTATTTTTTCAGTGAATAGGGATAACATAGTCCAATTCAAACTATGTTTGTCCTATAGATATCTATAGCCCCATCATGGCCCCACTGCAGTGTGTTGGGCTAAATTTGTCCTAATATCCCAACAGATACCACGCACGGGAAGCAAAAACGCTCAGTGAATGGCTGTCCAAAACTGGTAAAAATAAAACCAACAGTAATATCCAAAGTTAGTGGAAGAACTTCATACATAAGCTGAACATTTGTCTCAAGCATCTATTTAACTACATTAGTGCCAATCTGTTCTGAGCTTTGCCAAACATTGGGACTATGTAATAACCACAAGCAAACTACGGTGAGCAGATGCTGTTACACAAAATACATTTCCAGTCAGTTATTTCTGTATGTTTGGTTCAATCTTATAGATACGGATGCAATATAGTGGATCAATGTTTGAGTCATTTCTCAGGCATAAGTGACAAATAATGCAACAAATGTGGAAACAACCTATGATACAGACGGCCTATAGTTTGTTATAGTTTAACACAGTGGACCCAATGCACAAGTTTTGTACTTATAAACTTATTTTTTTTGTTAGTAGGGGACATATCTATGTTATAGTTAACATCCTACGTGTTTTTTTAAAGGGGTTGTGCCACGAAATAAAATTGACGTGGGAAGTTTTTAACTTAAATAATAAACATTTTCACCATTCATTATTATTAAATATTCTGCACTGTTTTTGTTTTAGCTGCTCCTTAGTGATCCATTGTTTACGGCTCATCTCCAGGGGATACGACCAGTGACGAGAGCTCCTCAGTCCTGGTCGCACATGCTCAGACATCACCTCTTCTCTCAGACAGCTACTGAGTGTTCAAACCCCAGGTGCTGTCATTCTACTCCCGTCCTCTGTGCTCCATAGTAATTAGTCAAACAGTGCAAATAAATAAAAAAGAAACCTCAATCAGGTCTGTGCATTGAGAAAGAGAAATAAAATCCACAGGTTTGGTTCCTGCAGGGATTTGAACCGAGGACCTTTGTGCCAGGAGGCAAAAGTTTTACGTCTGAGCTACAATGCAGCTACTTACAGATCTATACATTAACAGACCGTTCTTTGACTAAAAAGAGGAAAGGCATTGTGATCCCATCCTGCTGGGTCACATGATATGCAATTCAAACAAATCACACACGCCCCCTTCTGAGCACACAGAGCTGAAGAGCTGGATGCAGGAGGTATGAAATGAGATCGTGGCAAAACCCCTTTAAGGGAACATAAGAACAGTGAGGGTATAATCTCACACTCAGTTTCACCATATATATAGCTAACAAAAATAACACATTTCAGATTGTAAATGTTTGTGCAGATTAAATGTTAGCTTTGTTTTCTGTGGTTCTTTGCTGTATAAATGTACAGTGAATCATGCAATGAAAATATACTTAAAATGCAAAATAAAACAAGACTAATGGGCTTATACATCCTACCAGCCTGAGGATCAATTCGGATCACCCTCCCTCCATTGTAGCAAGCGACCCAAAGTTTTCCCTCTGCATCTATGCACATGCCATCAGGGATCCCTTCATCCTGCTGTAACTTGTAGACATGTCGGCGGTTGGCTGTGGAGAGAAGCACTTCTCATCATTCACACTGGCTAGCACAAATGCCAAGGAAGACACAGCTGTAGTTCTTGATCATATTGGTCCAAAAAAATATTGCTAATCTTTCACAATGTTCAATAGACAGTCAACCAAAGCAAACAAGAGAGACCAAGCTGAAGTTGGTTTCTTATTCACCAGTTTCTTATTTGGGGCTGAAGTTGTTTTTTTATTCGCAGGAAAATATTTTTTGGTTTTTGAAAAGGATAATAAATAAGAAAACTTGTCAGCTTAATAAATGGTCATAAGGCTATGTCTACACTGCAGTGGACAAAAAACGACCTGAAAACGAATTACTAAAAACGTTCATGAAACTGAGTTTTCTGTCCACTGCCTGTCAAAAGCAGCTGAAAAAAACGTCCGTGTTTTGGCGTGTTTTTCGTTTTTTGGAGCGTTGTTTGAAGCGACTTTGCTCTGCTTTTTAATGGATGCACAAATTAAGCCATTGGATGTAAGCTACACCCTACAGGCCGAGTTAAAATGTTAATTAGTCACTTCCTTTATATCACTGTACCCAAATTGTGAGCACATTGTCCTTCGTGTGCTGCGCTGCGTCCCCTACAACTTTATTAAATTTTGCACCAGATTCTTGCACCCAAAATCCACAAAAACCCACTTTATCTTTCCATACAGCAAGATAACTGTATTAGCGTCAAAATCTGTAAAGAAAAGGATTTTAGCGGCAAAATCCCCCAAAAACGCATTATTGCGCCAAATTCCGTAAGAAAAACGTATTTTTAGTGTCAGAAGCGAGATCACTTTATTAGCGGCAAAATCTGTAAAGATACGGATTTTAGCTCCAAAATCCTTTAAAAAAACGTAACCTTGTGCCGAAATCCGTAAAAACGTATTTTTTGCGTCAAAAGCTAGATCGCTTTATTAGCGGCAAAATCTGTAAAGATACGGATTTTAGCACCAAAATCCATCAAAAAACGGATTCTGACGCTAAAATCCATAAAAAAAACCTAATTTTTAGCGGCAGACGCGAGATAACTTTATTAGCGTCAAAATATGTTTCAGTAAAGGATTTAGTGGCAAAATCCATAAAAAACGGATTATGATGCCAAAATCCGTAAAAAAAAAACGTATTTTTGGCGTCGGAAGCAAGATAACTTTATTAGCGCCAAAATATGTTAAGAAAAGGATTTAAGCACCAAAATCCGTAAAAAAACGGATTCTGGCGCCAAAATTCGTAAAAAAAATTATTTTTGGCGTCGGAAAGGAGATAACTTTATTAGCGCCAAAATATGTTAAGTAAAGGATTTTGGCCGCAAAATCCGCAAAAAAATGGATTCTGGTGCCAAAATCCGTAAAAACCGTATTTTTAGCGAAAAATATATGAATTGCGCAAAAATCGTTAGCGGCCAAAGCATGATCATTTTATTACAAAAGGTACAGACAAGGACACATCAGACACTTGTCTGCAGATTTGATCATGTATAACCTTTATTAACACCCACTATAGGTGGGACTTGGGTCTCCTGGGAGGGTTTTCCTTGAAAAATCGCGGCAAAAAACGCCTTACAGTGATGTGGACCAAAGAGAAACCAGCTGAAACCAGTTTAGAAAACACTAAGAGCCGGCATAAAATGGGCATCAAAGCAACTTCAAACCAACTTCAGCCCCGAATAAGAAACTGGTGAATAAGAAACCAGCCTCAGCTTCGTACAAAAGAGAGAGTCTTAACCAGAGCCGTAGAAACAATATAACTCATTCTGTGAAGTTAGCGTCTCCCGGCCAGATAACCAGGACTTCTTTCTAACACTGCTTGCTGTCAGACTCTGCAAACCTGGGTGCATTAAAAGCTGTTTGTTAGTACATCAGAGCCTGTGGTTTTTCTCTAAGACATCTTATTGTATTGAAGTCACCTTGCATTTATCCACTACATCTAGAGGCATGCAGGCTAGCTATTCTTAGCAGGGTCACACATATTATATATCTTTGCATTTTAAAAACTGCAAAAAAACAATATAAAAACTCATACAATGATAGTGGTGTGATACATACATATATACAGTATATATCATATGCATGTTCATACACTGTTTAGCCACATTATATTGGCCATTTCCTACTTTAAAGGTCGGAAGTATATAACTCATGAAGTCAGTGTTGTGAGCTGGCTTGATGGATATATAAGGTCTGTGATAGGCTGTCTGCACACATATCCCTTATTGCTGTTGTGTCTAAATAGGGTAATTTATCAGAGCTGCAAACAGGTATGATTATTGGTTTTCAGGCTACAGGTGGCGGTATTTCTAAAACTGCGCAGTTTGTGAACTGTTCGCATGCTGCCGTGGTGAAAGTGAATAGTGCATAGAAAAATGACATTGTGAATAAGCGACGTGGAAATTATGGAGCACCACGGTCACTAATGTGAGAGGGAAGTGTTTGCTGTCAAGTAGCTCACTTCCAAAATGAACCTGGAAGCAGAGACCTTTGTAAAAAAAAAAAAAAAATGAACCCAAACATAACAGTTCAGTGTACCCTACTGCATATGTGGCTCCAGAACAGACACATGGTTACTGCCCCTCTGCTAACAAAGCCAGGCTACGTCTACACAGCTCAGGTTTTTGATCGGATTTACGGCAGTTTCAGTATTTAGAATCCACCAAAAATCTGACTTTGTAGACATCAATAGAAAATCTGTGCTGTAGTCTACACAGCATTGATTTTATACTTAGCTGGTGGCTGTCCGATGGAAGATAGAATATGTTCTATCTTCCGTCGAATTCCCGTAGCCTCAATTTACGGGGTCGGCGGAAGTCGCAAATCCGACCGCATTTTTTTGTACAAAAACCGTGGTGCAGCGAAGTTAAAATACTGTCGAATTTCTGACGGTATTTTAACTTAGCTTTGTAGACATAGCCTTACATCGGCAGCAAAAGCTTTGATTTCCACTGCAATATTAGAATTGATCCTCCACTTAGTGGTAAAGGGTTGCCTTCTTCGATGAGTCAAGTTTCCTGCTTCATCAAATGGATGGAAGCTGGGGTGTCAGGTGAGAAACATCAGAGAACAAACTTTCAGCAACCATTGCAGGGAGAACACAAGCTGGTGGTGGCGGTGTTATGGTTTTTGGAAAGTTCTTATGGCATTCCTTAGGCCCACTCATCCATGTGGAAGGGACTTTCAAATAATTTTAGTATGAATCCATCCTTGCAGATCACATACACCGATACATGCCGATTCTTTCCTGGAGTGGGATTTTCCAGCAAGACAATGTGACATTACACAGCTAGAAATGTCTGACATTGATTGGAACAGCAGGACCAAGACTTCCAACCATTACCTTGGCCCCCGAATTAACCAAAGTTGAACTCAATTGAGCATCCATGGGAACACCTTGATCGTTGTGTTGGCTCTACGGTTCCTCTCTCAGGTACCCTCCAGCATGTTGGATGAACTGCAGTCAGCATGGCTCCAAATCCCTGTGACAACCTGCCAAGACCTTATTGAGTCACTCCTAGCCAATCTAGCTGTGGTCCATGCTGCACACAGCAGTTACTCTGGACATTAGCTGTTGGTCAGAATAATGTGATTCGACTATATATACTTGTATTATAGTGACATCTTGGTCCACCACCTCAAGGGATCACAATCTCCTTTGTTAGACAGACTCGGACACATCAAAAATGTCACTCCACTTACAGGACACTTTTTACATTGCCATTTTACTTCCCAGTGCAAAGAAAACTGTAAACCATACAACCACTAACTGCAAATTAGAGGGTCCCTCACTTTTGGGTTCTGATGGTGGCATTACCAGAATTCATAGCGCCCCATAGCAAAATGAGGTAAGCTCCCACTACCTAATGAAAGGAAAGAAACCGCAGCATAAATTGCAACAAATCGGGGGACAGATAATCTTTGGACCCCCACAGCAACTGCAGTGGCTACTAGAGCTATTGTAAAATCCATGGATTATTCTTTTATTCTACTACCATTAACACAAAACAATTTGACCAAATGGAAATGTCCACAAACTGACACATATTTAACCCCCAGACCTAGAGGCTATGTTCACACGGTTTAATTGCAGGGACGTATTTTGCCACGCAATTACGCCGTGTGTACAGGCGGGCGGGAGGCGGGGGGGTGGGGGGGGGTTGCCCGCCGGCCCCATAGACATTCATTATTCACGGCGCGTATACGGCGTGAATAATTGACATGTCACTTCTCTCCCCGCTTGCCGTATTGTGCGAGAGGGGAGAGGAGACGGAATCCATAGTCCTCTATGAGAACTGTGGATTACCATAATGACTGGAACGTATTTCAGCCCGTAATTTGCCCAGTACGGCGCGAATTACGGGCTGAAATATGTCCCAGAATAAGCCATGCGAACATTGCCTAAGGCCTATTCTACAGAGCCGACACCTTTCTAAATCAGCTGTCCCAAGTGGCACCCCATCAGCCTTAATAGCTACAGATTAGGAGTGGTTGGTATCTCCCCCCCCCCCCCCCCCCAAAACAAAGCAAAGAAAGATCTTTTCCTTGCAGCACACACTCTAATGGCACAAACATGCAACTTCCAGCTGCGTATAAATGAGTATATAGTGTATTGTAATTCAAAACGTGTTTACTTACATGTTTTTCCTGTTTTCACATCATAATCCAATGCATCAACTGTATATGAGAGGCTGTCTATGTAGTACATGGTTTTGTGATCCAAAGACCAATCTAAACCATTAGAGATATCCACCATGTCAAAGAGTTTCACCACTGAGTGATCTGCAAACAAGGTGAATAAAGAACCCTGGTTCCTCTCCACCACTGCTGGACGGATCTCCTGGGACATGGTGCCTATGAGGAGACAATGGTTGGTAATGATAATGGTAACATATTTTCTTAACGCCAATTTCCATTAATTATGAATATGACTTATTTTATCTACTTGATTTAATAGAAGTATAACTTTTTAGAACTTGACCAGTCCATATATTACATGGTCACACATTCATTACATGGCTAGACACCCGTGGCAATATCGGCTGATTTCTAAAGGTTTGAGAAACCAGACTGGTTCCAATCAGCTGATCACCAGGGGGATTTTATATTCATTTTATTTATTATACTAATTATCTTATTGAAGCATTTCTTTATAATTAGTAATGATAATCAAAGTTCATTGAACCTGCAAAGAATCTCCCTTCTGGATCCACTTTTCCATCATTAAAACGATTGTTGGGCTTGTCTTCATCAACTCGAGCAAGGGGGGAAACTGACTTGTCTTCCCAATTCAGCGCTGCAAACGTAGTGCCCATGGCAACTACATAGCCACCAGACTTTCTAAGGGCAACAGAGCCAACCGGTTCTTCTACAGAGGAGACAAAAGACGTTGACATCTTCATGAAAGAATCTTTGAAAAGTTACTTTTGCTCAGCTATCTTTATTTGTTGGAAAAGATGCATTGTAGATGCATTTTAAAGGGGTTGTCTCATCATGCGGTTTTACAGAGCCACAGGCAGCTTCAGGCTCTCACTTCCTGATCAGGTTGTGGGCGGGTCTACAGCAGTGATTTGCATATTAGCTCTGCTATTTCTAGCTGATCCAGTTACAGTGATATGAGCACAGGTAGTTTGTAAACTGTGTTGCACAAGACTACAATGCTCTAAAGGTTTGTTTAAAGCTTGTCAGTAACATAGATAAACAAGCTCCTAATCTGGAGACAACACTTAACAGAGAATAAGTCACTATTGTCAGAAAGGGCTGCTGGAGCAATGACAGCAGAGAGGAGGTAAATAACCTAGAAAAACTTGTGTACACAAGCAAGAGATAAAATCTACTCTACCTCCTAAACAAAGCAAAATCAGAACAGCAATGTATTTGGTACTAGTCTTCATTTACCCTGGTCCACATGTTTAAAGCTAATCAATGTGGTGAGAAAACCCCTTTAACCAATAGTAGCTGAGGGAACAAAACAGCGTATATGAAAAAACAACCAATGTGTACTTTAAACTTACAAGTCTCTGTATAATTGTAGTGGAATAACCTCTAGCATGTCAGGCTATATCACAATGAAGAGAAGGAAATGAAGCAAGTTAAAACTGTTTAATGTTATTCCAGTCCCTTAAAACAGAAGCCCCGTTTTAAGGGACTGAATTAACATCAACTTGGAATAGAATCAATAATATCATAGACATACTATAAGATTAATGCTAATAAGCAGAACTTGTTTACAGGTGACAGCTAAGCTACACTTTTACTAATACAGAGTGATCCAAAAAGAATGGTGCAAAAGTATAGCCTTGGTATTCATAACCGAGAGAACATAACACAAACTTATTAACATAAAAAGACACTGTCTAGCCAAGATTTCCATTGGTGACACGAAAAATGTCTAAGAAAGTCATCCAATTCTGTCTAGAGGTGTGCAAGCATTTCTTCAGAATATGGACTCCGCAGTGTCAGATACACTGAGTCCATGATGTAACCTTACTGAAAAAGTTCAAAGTGATCCGGTGATCATTGGCGCTAGCGCAACATTTATTTACTTGGACCCAGAAAAAACGATCAGGGGTGAATACGGACCAAAAACAGGGAGCTCGGGCGATCCAGTAATCAAATTAAAATACTGTTTAAGAGGTACAGTTGAAACCAGGAGTTTACATACACTATATAAAAAAAACACATATGCATGTTTTTTTTCACGATCTGAAATAAAATCAGAATAAACATTACCCTTTTTTTTTTCCAGGATTCTTTGTAAAAATTAAAAATTTTCAGCTAAAATTGCAGATTGTTGGGAAAAAAAAATGTCTTCATTTTCACAGCCTAACGCTAAAAAAACTTGTGAAACACCTGTGGGGTCGATATACTCACTGCACCTCTGAATATAATTCTTAAGGGGTGTAGTTTCCAACATGGGATCTTTTTAGAGGTGTTTATTAAGTTTTAGCACCTTAGGGTGTCCGCAAACCTAAATAAAATTGTATGGAAAATGAGACCCCGGAGTTCGGTAGTTGCTCCTCCTATTCTGGGGCTTGTGGTTGAGTCAAATCGCGCACTAGGGCCACATATAGGATATCTCTGAAAACAGCAGAATCTGGGGAATCGAGATTAAGTTACATTTCCCTGATCACATCTACCGTGTTCTTGTGAAAAAAAAAGGTTTTTTTCCTTGATATCTTATGTGACACTATGTGAGCACATTTTACATTTGGCTTCTGGAAATGAAAGCTGTGATGTTAGTGGCTGCTATGGGCAATAAACCAGTTTTACTTTGTCTGTGGCCATTTACCACTGACGTTACTTTACCTACAGGCCTTTACTACAGCACCGGCCTTTCTGAATCACCCTGTAGATCATTAGTCTATAAAATGTTTGCATCTAAACATTTAAATGAATGGTTCACATTTTCAGCAGTAATGGTCTCAAAACTACTCATTTGATTAGTGTAACTTTTACCTAAAGGTACACTCTGTATTTTGTTAGTTGTAGGGTTCCAGCGGCAGACCTTCTGTCCTGTAATATCAACATACACTAAAAGACCTTCCCTGTGGTCCCAGACCGGTGACTCTCCAATCCGGTACCTTTCCGTGACAACACATTCAATCTTGATGGAAGACATGGCCCTAAATCAATGGAAAAATTAAGTAAAATAATGATGATTTAGCAATGAAGATAAGTTGTTCAATGTTTAACAGTAAAGATTTACATCATCAATCAATAAAAGCAGTTATGTCAGTATTAGGATACGTCCCCGTGGCAAGGTTTTCAGACGGTTTTCGAATTTAATCTGATTGTCAACCATCCACATAGATTTTGATAGAAAATCCACTCAGTAGTCTACACTGAGCGGATTTTCAGCTAGATGGATTTTTACACCGCTGGCGTTCCAAAAAACATGGAACATGCACGTCTTCCGTCTGCTATTCGGACAAAGGTGTGATATTCAATGGTTGAAGGAGACGGGCGAGTCCGCAAACTATGGACAGAATTGACCCCCAAAACCATGCAAAACACAACAAAATACCATCCGGATTCTTAAGACAAAATCAGTATTTTATCTATGCCGTATGGATGTACCCTTAAAAAGCTAATGTGAAGTAAGAGTCATTTCAGGTTATGGCAGCACCAACGCTGTATACTCAGGTTATGTCAGTAAAGACATACACAGCAATCATTTGATTTTACATACAACTATAGTTTGCAGTGTCAGCACTTCAAAAGCTAATATTTTTTTATTATATTTAAGTCGTACCATTTTGTGGTTTAACTTCAAGGTTATTTTTGGAGGAAAACACAAACACACCCACAAGGCCATACTTACAGCTCAATGGCTAGATTATAGACTGAACCCAGTAGAAGACAACACCAGCCCCTGTGCTACTTGGGAAAGATATAACAGGTGCAGATAACTAATGAGCAGAAGCTCACACATCCCTTCCACTAGGGGAGCAACTGAGTTCAGTCTATAGTCCAGCCATTGAGCTGTAAGTATGGACTTGTGGTTGTGTTTTTATAATGTCCCATTTTTCTGTGATTTTTTCTGTAAATGGCTAGTGTAGGGAAATGTTTAGTGTAGGGGACATGCAAGATATGAGGTACCTTGACGCAGTTTGTGAGCTTGTAAAATATAGTGGCCACTGTACCTCATATTTGATATTTTTCCAGTATGTCATTTTTTTTGCCCAAAATACTGAGGAGCTGAAGGTGTCTGTATTTTGTGTTGGACACGTAAAAAGTGCTGTGCAGCCTGCCCAATCGAATAGTAGAGGCGTCATAGGCTGTAAGCCAGCGAAGTGCACCACACATATCTGTATAACTGGAACCCTCTTGTATAGCCTTACCGTATTTTTCGGACTTTAAGACGCGTGTAATGTCAGAAAAGCTGGGTGGTGTTTTATAATCCGAAAAATACGGTATCTATATGCAATTATAATACCAGCAACAACCCCACTCATATGTCAAAGACGTGTGAATGGTTGTGTTATCAATATTTTTGCATTTGTGCAGACTCTCTATGTATTATACTGTGGCTTTTTTGCATACTGTTGTGAACTGGTTCTTACTTAATGTGCAGTTTTTCATCATTCAGTTGCTTCCCTAGTGGATGGTGTGTGAGCTTCTGCTTATTAGTTATCTGCACCTGTTATATCTATCCTAAGTAGCACCGGGGCTTGTGTTGCCGCCTACTGGGTTCAGCCACTGAGCTGTAAGTATGGCCTTGTGGTTGTGTTTTTGATTAAATAATGTCCCATTTTTCTGTTATTTTTGGAGGAACCCTAAGTAGGGAGTCTAATATAAGGCAAAGCAAGATTCTAGTGCAACTCAGGCTGGCTATGCAACTTGATGCAGCACCTGTGGTCTGGACTTTAAAAAAAATGGTGGGGAGGCTTGTTGGCATGCACCCGAACTTCCAGTAAGAGACTGGGCATACTTCCTTTAGAGGTTTATTGTGCATCTCTCAGTGGGGTGGGAGAATGAGCTGAAGCAAAGCCCAGCGCATAGTAGAGCGAGATCACAGTTGCAGTGGCCATGTTGAGAGCAGTCAAAATATTTTCCACTGGAATCAGATTTGGTAAGTAGAGTTTAAAAATTTTATATATAGTTACATAGTTAGTATGGTTGAAAAAAGACATATGTCCATAAAGTTCAGTCAAGGATGGGGAAAAATGTGGATGAAGAGAGGGGAGAGGGTTTTTTAAGCTTAATTTCCACTACTGATTAAGAATTTGGAACCCATAAGGTAAGAACCGATCTGCCCTAAGGAAGATTTCATTCCGGATTCCAAAGCTGCCATCAGACTCGATCCAGATATTTTATGCAACTACATATATGGAATTTTGTGCTCTCAATTATTCTATACACATATTAATATTATTTAGTAGTAAGTGGTTATCTAAGCCTTTCTTGAAACCCTCAACTGTTCCTACCGTGACTAGCTCCTCAGGCAGGCTATTCCCCAGATTTATAGTTCTCATAGTGGAGACTGAATTTTTTTTTCTGTAGATGAAGGGAATGTCCCCTTGTCTTTTGAGTGGGTTTTACGTGTAATAGCTTTTACCCATACTTTTTGTAGGGACCATTTATATACTTATACCATTTATATACCATATAAATTAATCATGTCTCCCCGGAGCCGTCTTTTCTCAACACTAAATAAGTTCAATTCTTTTAAGATCTCTTCATAACTAAGATGCTCCATTCCTCTTATAAGTTTGGTTGCTCGTCTTTGCACTCTCTCTAGCTCCCTTACATCTTTTCTATAAACTTGAGCATATTCCAAATGAGGCTCACCAATGTTTTATGTAGTGGTAATATTACATATGCCTAGGTTTAAAAAAAAATAAAAAAAATGCTCCTGAAATTCCATTTGAAAAAAAAACAAAAAAAACCTCTGCTCAAACTATCCTCACCTTTCTTCGGACGTGCAAACAGTTAATTAGTCCACACAGTTCTGGAGATGGAGGCAGGATGAAGTGGGACTCGAAGCACCCACTATGGCTGTAGTTCAGCCATTGCCCCCTCTGCACAGCAAATGTGGGCATGGCTTCAGCAGCTCATGTGTATGTCAGACTACAGTTTCTATTCTGCATTACTGCATCTATTCCAGGCTGTTCTCCTCCCCTGCCTGTTGAAGAGCAAGCCTTCACCCTCTCATATTGTGTTCCCTCACTGCTGAGTCCCTCACATTAGTTCCAAGTTAAATCCCCCACTATCCTGTGCTGCTACATAGGCATACAACTCATCTTCATAGTGCTGGAACTGAGCATGCCTGACCAGAAAGGTGAAACTGAACATCAGGTCGTTACATTACCACCTAGTAATTTATATCAGATTTTGAACCAGTAATTATCGAGTGATTGTGCACGAAACTACTGAAAATAATGACTATATATTGAAGATTTTTACGTTGTACCACACACTTTCATTAGAACTCCAATTTAGTATACCAGAATCGCCCTTTAAAGGGACACTGCCACCAGAATGGAGTATATTTGTTAAAACCAATATTTCTTGAAAATAATTTTATTTTAGAATTTTTGGCAGTATTTTTTTTTTATTTCGGCAGTTCTACGCAATAAAAAATGACATAAAATCCTGTCCTTTTCTAGCTGCAATTACTAAAGAGATAAAACTCCTGAATGACAGGACAGACTAATCTCACTTTACTATAGTTGCTGCTTATCTCTATGTAGTCTAATGATCGCTCTATTGTTCTCTGGACAAGGATATAAAATATAAGGGCAATGAAAAGAGCAATACGTGAAACCATAGTGGTTTACTCTTTTTCTAGTCTGGAGAGAGGGTTTTACACTTATCAGTGCTCTCAGGGCATTGCCCTCCATGACGAACTGTCAATCCTCTTACTGCTGTGCTCACAGAGGAGAAGTCAGAGAGTAATATGCAAAGGGGGATTTTCAAAAATTATATAAAAAAAATTACCAACCACCCAATAAAAAAAAAATCCACATAATAGTCACATATTGCTGTCAATATATTAATGGTAACATTTTTAATGGTAGTGTCCCTTTAAGTTATAATGGGTCCTTTTGCTATTAGTTTTGAATTAGTACAGCATGCTACACAATTATACCTATCTACAAGCAATGCAAATCTGTGTTTAACTTGTATTGGTAAGTTGATACTGTATTTGATTAATAAGGGTACGTTCACATAGCTCATAGAGGCTCGTACTGTGCGTGCTGCTGCTATACGCCTGATGTATTAGAAGTAGACGCTGGCAAGCACGTACTTCTAAAATGATCTGGTCCGGCCCCAATTTACTTTAGTTTTCCTCCTTGTGTAAGTGCCAGGAAGAAGTGACATGTCACTTTTCTCCCAGCGTGTACTGCGTGCCAGGGAAAGCGGAAGGTAATCAAGGAACTCAGAGTGCTATGATTTACTGTATTTGCAGGCCATACTTTGGCCGAATGGCAGCGCAGTTACGCCCCAAAGTAAGGTCCACAAATACAACGTCTGAACATATCCTACTAACCACATTATTTATCTGCATGTTGAGTTATGCTGTCAAATATATCTAGGAAGGGGAGCTGCAGTAAAATGGACTTCCATGCAGAGAGTAGGACTTACTTTTTCAGTGTGACATGATTTCTGTTCATAAAATATTTTTCCTTGTGGGTCTACAAAATGCCGTGTAGAGGGATTTGGCTTTGGTTTGGGAAGCATTACGTGTCACACTGGAGGTGAGGGATTGAGTAGACAGCGGTGTTATATTATTAGAGGGGTTTTCTCACTACAAAGATTAGCTTTCAACATGAAGGGAAAGTTAAATGAAGACATTTTATGTGCTCCGAGTGCACGCAGGTTTCTATGGTAACCTGCATACCAGTCCATAACTTTGTATCTAATTAGCTAAGAGAGCAGAGAGTGACGT
Source organism: Phyllomedusa bahiana (assembly GCA_025379985.1). Classification (NCBI taxonomy): domain Eukaryota; kingdom Metazoa; phylum Chordata; class Amphibia; order Anura; family Hylidae; genus Phyllomedusa; species Phyllomedusa bahiana. Next base: position 82,223 of record JAODAL010010167.1, on the reverse strand, counting down.
CACCCCGCAGGCGGAGTGAGCTCTGAGCGGACTAATTATATCTAACAAGATTAGCTTCACTAAACAAAAGTATAAGTTCTGTGAAGACCGTAAAGGATTGCTTTGTCTGCAATCTTGTTAGAGATAACAATCTTCTGCACTGTCAGATTAAGGCTTCATCTATACGGCATAAGTAAAATACCGTTGAATTCTGTTATAGGTTCGCTATCAGTTTTCAACCTCGTTTTTGGTGCGGTTGGTTTTCGGCTGGTCCACATTGAACAGTACTGTTATCCACCGGTTTTCCGGCGTTTATAGAACATGTTCTAAGTTTTGTGATTGGATTTTGGTTTTGAAATCCGACCTCTGAAAATCCAAGCTGTGTAGACTACAGCTCCGATTTTCTATTGAGGTCTATGGGGATGGTTTACAGTTGGAATTTTTGCGGATCCTAAATACTGAATTCGCTTAAAATCTGACCAAAAACCAGTGCTGTCTAGACGTAGCCAAATGGCTCAGCTAGAAGTTAAATATGCTAATTACTAGTGCAATACGATGGTTTTGGGGCTCATTGTTGATATAGGTGTGGGTCCCAGAGGTGGGACCTTAGATCTGTCAGACATTGATATACACAATAAATATTCAAACTAGGAGTCTGTAATTAGCCCCTTGACCCACCATGATGTATTAGTATCAATATATCAGATTAAGGGAGTATGGAGTGGGCTCACACAGCTGACATCCGCCACTCTCAGCAGATATCAGAGCCAACTCTGATCTTTGCTGTAAACCCTTTTAGACACTGCATCATTTCTCACTCTGATCGACACCTCAGCGGCAAGATTGTGGGGTGCCAATCGTTTAACATGGCGGCTGGAAGGTTTCCATTGCCGCCGTGTCTGCTATTTTAATACTTCCTGCCACAGGCAGGAAGTGCTAAAGCCGCCATCTTTGTTCACCTCTTTTCATTGCTTATGCAATGCAATAGATTGTATTGATGATTGAGCCCCCTAGTGGTCAAGTACCATAGAGCAGGGGTCCCCAACCGCCGGTCCGCGGACCGGCACCGGGCCTTAGCATATCCCCTGCCGGTCCGCGGCCCCGGGCTAACATGATGCCGGCCGCCCGGTGACTTTAGTCCGGGCGGTCGGCACCTGGTCTGCGCGGCCGCTGTAATCCGGCCGCGCAGACCTAGCAGCTGCATTGGTACAGGGAAAGCAGGAGCGGTGCATTACCGCCGCTGCTTTCCCTCTCGCTGTAGATGCGGCGCTCACTGAGCTCCGCATCTGCAGCGATGAGCAGCGCAGAGAGTGTGATGGAGCAGTGACGTCACACCCCCGGGCCGCTCGGTGCTGCCGGGGAGGAGGAGCTCGGCCCGAGGATCCGGGAAAGGTGAGTGACTTCTTTTTTTTTTTTTTTTTTTTTTTTTTTTTAAGGGTCCTGGCTGCCTATTGGGGGCAGCTAGCTATCATTACTGGGGGCCAGCTAGCTATCTCTACTGGGGGCCAGCTATCATTACTGGGGGCCAGCTATCATTACTGGGGGCAGCTAGCTGTCACTACTGGGGGCCAGCTAGCTATCACTAATGGGGGCCAGCTAGCTATCACTAATGGGGGCCAGCTAGCTATCACTACTGGAGGCCAGCTAGCCATCACTACTGGGGGCAGCTAGCCATCACTACTGGGGGCCAGCTATTATCACTACTGGGGGCAGCTATCATTACTGGGGGGCAGCTTCCACTACTGGGGCCAGTATATCACTATTTGGGGGCCAGTATCAATCACTACTGGGGGCCACTTCAAATTTTGGGGGCAGCTAGTATCATTACTGGGGGCAGCCAGCTATCATTACTGGGGGCCAGCTTCATTAACTGGGGGCCCCAGCTATCCATTACTGGGGGCAGCTTACTTTCGGGGGGCCAGCTATCATTACTTGGGGGCAGCTATCATTACTTGGGGGCAGCTATCATTACTTGGGGCAGCTATCATTACTTGGGGCAGCTAGCTATCACTACTGGGGGCAGCTATCATTACTGGGGGGCAGTTCCTACTGGGGCAGTTTTATCACTACTGGGGGCCAGCTATCTATCACTACTGGGGGCCAGCTATCATTACTGGGGGCAGCTAGCTATCATTACTGGGGGCAGCTAGCTATCATTACTGGGGGCAGCTAGCTATCATTACTGGGGGCCAGCTATCATTACTGGGGGCCAGCTATCATTCCTGGGGCCAGCTATCATTACTGGGGCCAGCTATCATTACTGGGGGCAAGTTTATCACTACTGGGGGAGCTATCATTACTGGGGCAGCTATCATTACGGGGGGCCAGCTAGCTATCACTACTGGGGGCCAGCTAGCTATCACTAGCTGGGGGCCAGCTAGCTATCACTACTGGGGCCAGCTAGCTATCACTATGGGGGCCAGCTAGCTATCACTACTGGGGGCCAGCTAGCTATCACTACTGGGGGCCAGCTATCTATCACTACTGGGGGGGCAGCTATCTATCACTACTGGGGGGCCAGCTATCATTACTGGGGGCAGAAAATCATTCTGGGGGCAGCATCATTACTGGGAGCCAGCGATCATTACGGGGGGCCAGCTATCATTACTGGGGGCCAGCTAGCTATCTCTACTGGGGGCCAGCTATCATTATTGGGGGCCAGCTATCATTACGGGGGGCAGCTAGCTATCAATACTGGGGGCCAGCTATCACTACTGGGGGCCGGGCTAGCTATAAATACTGGGGGCCAGTAGCTATCATACTGGAGGCCAGTAGCTATCACTATGGAGGCCAGCTAGCTATCACTACGGGGAGGCCAGTAGCTTATCACTACTGGGGGCCAGCTAGCTATCACTACTGGGGGCCAGCTATCCATCACTACTGGGGGCAGCTATCATTAATGGGGGCCAGCTATCACTATGGGGGCCAGCTATCACTATGGGGGCCAGCTATCACTACTGGGGCCAGCTATCCATCACTACTGGGGGCAGCTATCATTACTGGGGGCCAGCTATCATTACTGGGGGCCAGCTTTCATTTCTGGGGGCAGCTATAAATTACTGGGGAGCTATCATTATGGGGCAGCTATCATTACTGGGGGGCCAGCTATCATTACTGGGGGCCAGCTTTTATTCCTGGGGACCAGCTATTATTACTGGGGACCAGCTATCACTACTGGGGACCAGCTATCACTACTGGGGGCCAGCTAGCTATCACTACTGGGGGCCAGCTAGCTATCACTACTGGGGGCCAGCTATCTATCACTACTGGGGGCCAGCTATCTTTTACTGGGGGGCAGCTTATCACTACGGGGGCCAGCTATCTATCACTACTGGGGGCCAGCTAGCTATCAGTACTGGGGGCCAGCTAGCTATCATTACTGGGGGCAGCTAGCTATCATTACTGGGGGCCAGCTAGCTATCATTACTGGGGGCCAGCTATCATTACTGGGGGCCAGCTATCATTACTGGGGGGCCAGCTATCATTACTGGGGGCCAGCTATCATTACTGGGGGCCAGCTATCACTACTGGGGGCCAGCTATCATTACTGGGGGCAGCAATCATTACTGGGGGCAGCAATCATTACTGGGAGCCAGCTATCATTATGGGGGCCAGCTATCACTACGGGGGGCCAGCTAGCTATCACTACTGGGGGCCAGCTATCACTACAGGGGGGGCAGCAAGCTATCACTACTGGGGGCCAGCTAGCTATCACAACTCGGGGCCAGCTAGCCATCACCACTGGGGGCCAGATAGCTATAATAACTGGGGGCCAGCTAGCTATCATAACTGGGGGCCAGCTAGCTATCATAACTGGGGGCCAGCTAGCTATCATAACTGGGGGCCAGCTAGCTATCATAACTGGGGGCCAGCTAGCTATCATAACTGGGGGCCAGCTAGCTATCACTACTGGGGACAGCTAGCTATCACTACTGGGGGCCGCTACGTGTCACTACTGGGGGCCGCTACGTGTCACTACTGGGGCAGCTACGTATCATTATCACTACTGGGGCAGCTACTTATCATTATCACTACGGGGGCAGCTATGTATCACTATCACTACTGGGGGCAGCTATGTTTCACTAACACTACTGCGGCCAGCTATGAATCACTATCACTACTGGGGGCAGCTATGTATCACTATCACTACTGGGGCAGCTATGTATCACTATCACTACTGGGGCAGCTATCTATCACTATCGGGGCAGCTATGTATCACTATCACTACTGGGGCAGCTATGTATCACTATCACTACTGGGGCAGCTATGTATCACTATCACTACTGGGGCAGCTATGTATCACTATCACTACTGGGGCAGCTATGTATCACTATCACTACTGGGGCAGCTATGTATCACTATCACTACTGGGGCAGCTATGTTTCATTATCACTACTGGGGGCAGCTATGTTTCATTATCACTACTGGGGGGATATATTTATTATTACAGGGGGCATATATCTCTATAATGACAGAGCTGATTACATATGTATATTATATACATGTATAATGCTGACCCACAGAGCTGATCAATATTACTGCAGACTGATTATCAGCTCTGTGGGTCAGCATTATTAATATAATAGTGACCCACAGAGCTGACAATCAGTCTCCAGTTATAAAATACTGGTTACCCCATACGATACCCCTAAATGACACAGTATACACTTTATTGGGTTTATTTTGTGTGTGTGATTCTAAACATCCGACCCCCTCCATAACCCCGCCCCTAATAACCCTGCCCCCAATAACCCCACCCCCCCCTACTGGGCCGTGGAAAAATTGTAGTGCATCAAACCGGTCCCTGGTGGAAAAAAGGTTGGGGACCGCTGGTCTAGAGGGACTTGACATTACTGTGAGAAAAAAAAAGTTTTTAAAGAATAATTTATTTTTTTTTTAAATGCCAGAATCCTATCAACCTGCAGAATACAGAGAACACATAATTTATACCAAAGAGTGAAAGCCGTAAAACAAAACCCCCACAAACATGGCACAGGTCCATTTTTTTTTTTATCTCCATTTTGCCCCACTTAGAATTTTTGTGCAATTTCCCAAAATATTCTATGGTACGATGAATTGCATAATTAGAAAATAAATCTTGTCCCACAAAATAAAAGTCCTCATATGTTTATGTGGGTGGAAAAATAAAAACAAGGTATGGCTCCTGGAAGGTGGGGAGTAAAAAACTGAAGAGTCATATTATTTTGACTGTGGTGAGTCAAGGGGTTAATTACACTGTCTTCTTGGGTAATATCAAGGAAAATCCCGGGATTGTCTTTGCACCAATCAAATCACATTATAACAAATAAGGCTATGTGCACACGGCTTATTTTGGGACGGATTTCAGTCCATATTTCGCGCCGTACTGCGCTCAAATACGGCTGAAATCCGTCCCTGTCATTACGGTAATACACAGTTCTCATAGAGAACTATGGATTCCGTCTCCTCTCCCCGCTTGCGAAGTACGGCGAGCGAGGAGAAAGTGACATGCACATTATCCCGGCGGGATACGCGCCATGGATAATGACAGTACGCCCCCGTATACACGCCGTAATTGCGGGCAAAATCCGCCAATTACGCCATCAATCAGCCGTGTGAACATAGCCTCAGATTAACCGATTTCAGAACATTAAAAATGATAACATCTTAAATCTTCCTGGACACACTTAGAATTCCAGAGTTGATCAAACACAAATATACATCACATACATTAGACCAGTTTAAAAGCAGACTAGGATCCTCCTTTTTGTAAACCATCCTAATACTTACTAACTTTTTTAGAGCCAGAGACAGAATAATTGCTTGTCCCAGCAATGCTGCAGTTATAGGAGTTAGGTTTTCAGCTCAGAATTTAGAGAGATGTTTTTAAGAAAAGAGTGAGGGAACAGGGAAAAAACTGATCCTTCCAACAAGTAGGAAGTTCCCTTCTATCAGTCCATTTCCTGAAACTCTTTTGCAGCTGAGAGGTCAATGGATTTGCAGAGAAAAAAAAAAAAGAACCAGCAGTAATCCAAGTAGGCCACCTGTGGGAGCAAAAAAGAGCCCTTCATGATCCCCCCACAGAAAATGAAAATGGCATTTGGGGGGATTCAGATCTTTAGGTAGGGGCCAAATTTTATTTTAACTACAATCTTGTAAAATGCATACAATTTGGCTTGTTTTAGAATGGATTATTTGCTTTAGGTTTAAAAAAAAAAAAAAAAAGTTTTTGTTGAAGTTTTCATATCGTGTTTTTACGAAAGCCAGTAGTGGATTCAAGAAAATACTTTTTAAACAAAGTCACATCAAGACTCCCACAATGCAAGCACAGAAATCACACCCATGCATATTGACCTATGGCAATCAACCACCACAAATGACATTCATGTGTGTAATTTTGCATCAACCCCTCTCTTGTCACCGTGCTTTTTGTTTACATCGCATTTGTCCTTGCCTCAGAGAGCCATAACTATTTTTTTGTGGGATGGAACATGAAAAGAAATGCAATTGCGCCATATTTGTGAGGGTTTCATATTTTGGAGTTTAGTTTGGTGATCCCAAGTTGTTAGTTTTATTTATGTTCTGGCAGTTTAAAAAAAAAAAAAAAAATTTTTTTTTTTTTTTTTTTACAAAATTTCTACAACCAATAATTTTTGATTTTTCCAAACATGGAACTTCGTGAGGGCTTGTCTTTTGTGGCCTGAAGTGTAGCTTTTATTGGTACTATTTTTGGATACATGTGACTTTTTATTCTAATTTTTCAGGGGCTTCCAAAAGGCAATTTTAGAATATAGTTATTTTTTCTATGGCACCCAATATACAGGATAAATAATGTTCTATTTTAAGAGATTGGGTTTGTACAGATGAGGCGATACCAATTATGTTTAACTTTTTGTATTTTATTTGTCAAATGGCAAAGGTGTGATGTATTGAACTATCAGTATAATTTTAAACTTTTTTTTGTATACTAACTTAGTTTCCCTGGGGTTCTTGACTACTAAAGAGTGCAACAATCACTTGTACACTGTTCTGTAATAATAATATATTGCACATCAACAAAAGTTGCTCTCCTATTTTGATAGGGTGAAATAGTAGTAGTAAAATGATATATGTGGAGGCCATCATTAAAGGGGTATTATCGCCACAAAAATCATGTCTCAGATTATGGGGACAGTAAAAATTAGCACTTTTGTAATTGGTTTGCATTACCTCAGTCACTTGGTTTAGCAGATATGAGCTTTTCTGTAAATCTGTGTTCTATTTCTGCTGTTGCTGGTCGGACACGCCTCCTGGATTTTCCCGACCCATAGACACGCCCCCTGCACTGTGATTGGCAGGCTGACATTTCATTTAGCCTGTTGGGATATGCCCCCAGACAGGCCACGCCCCCTGCGCGGTGTTTGGCTGCCTGCCGACTCTGGGTTTTCTCCCCTCTGAGCTGGTAAAATCGAATGATCTGGGCAATTACTGGCTGTGTAAGGCACGGATCCCCTCATATAACACAGTATTATAGAGTCTCCAGGGGGAGGGCAGTGTGTATTCCTCCATATAAAACATTAACACAGACTGCAGCCTGGTAACAGAGGGGAAGGGGGGGGGGCAGTGTACACTCCTCACATGTCTCATCAGTTCAGGCTGTGTGTATAACTGCTTATAGCCCAGCAAGGAGCTTGTGGAGTCAGCCTGAAGCTCTGCAGACATCTGACCAGACATCCTTCTGTTTCTACCCCTAACTCAAATGATGATTAAAGGTCTTCAGGGGGAGAAACAGCCTGCTGAGAGAAGAGACACCCTGCTGCAGGAAAAGAGACCGCTCCTGGATTCAAATAAAATCTCAGAGGAAATTAGCTAAAGACCATAAAAACATTTTTCAAACGTAAAACCCCTTTTAAGTTGCACTTTATGACAAGGGTTCATCCCCCGTGATCTCAATCCTGGGGAACGTTTTGGGCAATGGAGTTGTGTGATGGGACAACCACTTTAAATCTCTAAAACCGTGGTCTTTTTTTGCCCATTGTATAAAGGGGGTTAAAATACTAAAATAAAAAGCTTTAAACCCCTCTGCTAGCCGCATTTTTTGGGTTTTGGGGCTTGTTCACCGGCATAATTGCGGGGCGAATTACCCCTGTGTCGGGGATTGCGGCGAACAGTGTGAGCCCCCCAAAGACATTCATTACTGGGGCTATTGGCGCTTAAATGAATTCACTTATCTCCCCCCGCGGCGTTTGTCCGAGGGGAGAGGGGGGAAAACCTAGTTCCCCCTTGAGAACTGTGGATTACCGAATGATGGGAAAGATCCCCCCCGACTGAGCGCAGTACGCGCGAAATCCCCGGGGCAGATATCCCATTTTAAGCCCTGTTTAAATTGCCTAAACTACCACTGTGAAATTGTTCGGCGTAAACGGGCGAGGGGTCGGCCTTTTCTGTAGAACCTGTTTTTTTCTCCCATTCCACCCTACCTTCCCCCACCCCCCCCCTCCTTTTAGGTGCATTCTGTTTTGCTCTACTCCCCCCCCCCCAACCCCAAGTCTGTTGTCTACCGACCCCCCGGGCCCCGCCCCACCTTCCTTCCAAATTTGCTTCCTGGCTCCTCCACCCCCTTTTTTCCCCCGACATCCCCACTATTATCAGGGAGATTTTAAAAATTCCAATCATACACCCCCTCCACTACAAAAACTCCTGTCACCCCTCCTTTCCTTCGGGCCCGCCAGTGGACCTCTGGGGCCACTACACAGATGGGGCACACACTGGAAACCTCATTTCACCCCCCTTTTCCCTCATCTAAAACCCCCTTCAAACTCTCCCTCCCCACTCTGCCAAAACCCGCTTACCTTTCTCCTCATCACCACCCCCACCTGCCCTCCCGCACCAAATCTAGTACACCCACGCAGGAACCTACAAAACCCTACACCCTTGCACTCTCTCTGACTCTCTTGCACCTCTCACCATATCCTCATTTGCTGATCCAGACCAGCCACCACATTCTACAACACAATCACCTCCACTCTTGATGCGGTCGCCCCTCTCACAAACAACAGAACCCGCAAAATAAAAAGAAAACCCTGGCACACAGACCCCAAACTAAAACGACTGAGGCGAGCTTCCAGAATTGCTGAAGCCGCTGGAAGAAAACCCGCTCCACCGACGATTTTCACCTCATATAAAGAATCACTACACATTTTTAAAAACCCGCACTCCCTCAGCCAAACAAGACTTCTTCACGACTCTCATATCCTCCCTGTCCCACAACCCCAGACAACTTTTTAACACCTTCAGCCCTCTCCTGTGTCACCAGCACCCACTCCCCCATCTCTCCTCTCAGCAGATGATTTTGCAACTCACTTCCATAATAAAATAAATCTCATCAGACAAAGCTTCACCCTGAAGACCGATCAGCCCACCTCTATTCCTGCGGTGTCCCCAAAGCCCACCTCTGAAACCTGCTCATGACTATTCCCCTCTAACTTGCTTCTTTTCCGGGGGGGCCCCCACTCCTGACAAGCTCCCCTCTTTACTGCCCAAAGAACCTCACCACCTGTAGTCTTGACCCACTGCCATCCCACCTCATCCCCGACCTTAGTGCTGTTATCATCCGCCCTCCCCATCTCTTAAATCTATCATTAACCTCTGGCATCTTCCCTTCTTTCTTTAAACACGCTACCATCACCCCCATCCTAAAGAAACCATCTCTTGACCCCACCTCACTGTCCAACTATCGCCCCATCTCACTGCTTCCATTCCCCTCTAAACTCCTTGAGCAACATGTCCATCTTCAACTGTCCTCCCATCTCTTCACCAACTCTCTCCTTGACCCGCTCCAATCTGGCTTCCGTCCCCACCACCCTACTGAAACGGCCTAACCAAAGTCACCCCAAAGAAACCCAGCAACTGCCAAAGCCTCACGCCAAAACTCTGTGCTTCACCTTCTAGACCTTTCCTCTGCCTTTGACATGTTGGGCCATTCACTCCTCCTACACATCCTCTCCCCCTCGGCATCACGGACTTGGCCCTCTATCTGGATCTCCTCGTACCTCACTGATCGGACATTCACGTTTCTTACTCTCGCTCCACCTCCTCCTCTCGCCCGCTCTCTGTTGGTGTCCCCAGGGGTCAGTCCTGGGCCACTACTCTTTTTTATCTACACTCTTGGTCTGGGTCAGCTCATAGCATCACACGGCTTTCAATACCACCTGTATGCTGGTAACACCCAACTCTACATCTCTGGCCCAGATGTCACCTCTCTTCTCTCCCGGATCCCTGACTGTCTTTCGTCCATTTCCTCCTTCTTCTCCTCCCGTCTCCTAAAACTAAACGTGGAGAAAACTGAATTTATTATCTTCCACCGTCCCATCTATCCCCCCACCTGATCTCTCTATCACTGTCAATGGCTACACTCTCTTCACCAGCACCACAGGTCCGCTGACTTGGGATAACCTTTGACTCCAATCTGGGCCTTCAAACCGCAACATCCAAACCCTCAAACCTCTGACTGTCACCTCCACCTAAAAATATTTCCGAATCGCTCATTTCTTAACTAGAAAGCACAAAAATGCTTGTCCACGCCCTCGTCATCTCCCGCCTCGACTACTGCAACATCCTTCTCTGGGGCCTCCCAGCTAGCACCCTCGCTCCCCTCCAAACCATCCATAACTCTGTTGCCCGTCTGATTCACCTCTCTCCTCGATACTCCTCTGCCTCTACCCTCTGCCAATCCCTTCACTGGCTACCATTGACCAGCGAATCCAGTTCAAGCTAGCAACTTTGACCTACAAGGGCTCTCCATACCTTCCCCTTCATATATCTCTGCCTTATCTCTTTAAAAACCTCCCCTCACGCAACCTCCGCTCCTCACAGGACCTTCTCCTCCGCTCTCCTCTAAACCCTCATCACATAAAAAGTCTCCAAGACTTCTCTCGTGCTTCCCCCACACTTTGGAACTCACTGCCCCAACACCTCAGACTCTCCCCCTCTCTCACCAGTTTCAAACGTAACCTGAAAACCTACATCTTCAGGATTGCCTATAACCAACATTAACCGTGTTGCACTGCTCCGCCCCACAAACATGTCTGCCCCTCACCTCCTGGGTCTTTCCTCCTTCCCTGTAGATTGTAAGCCCTCACGGGCAGGGACCTCTCTCCCTCTGTACCAGGTCACTTATTCTCACTTTGTAATTTTTTGACCAATGTTATTTATGTACCCACCTGAAATGTACAGTGCCCTGGAATCAAGGGCGCTCCAAAATAAATGATAATACTAATAATAGCCTTAGACTACCAGCTGAGGTAAATTGTTCTGGCATTCCAGTTTAGCCTTATTTGTTGGAAATGAAGGGTATAAAGCAGAAGGTTGTACAAGTGATCAAGTATCCAAGGGGGACTAAATGTACAAGTGAAAAAAGTATAAACCCCCCCCCCCCAAAAAAAAAAAAAAAATTGTACAAAATTCAAAATCATGCCACTTTGCAAAAAAAAAAAAAAATGTTACACCTAATTGCTATCACTGCATCTGTAAAAGTCCGATCTATTGAAAAGTGTCCAAAACATTTGTGGTTTTTTAATGCGGATCCATGTCCAAAAACCACATAAAATCTTAAATCCACATGCAATACCATGTGAAATACTCGTTGAAAACCACGTCATCCAATGTGGTTTTCAATGGCAGAATTCGACGAGTAAATTTAACTCAGTGTGTGAACATAACCTTACGCTCTAAGAAATGGGGGAGATCAACCTATTAGTGAATACTCAGCTAATAGGATGCTGATCACTACAATACTAAACAGAAATGAGCTGTTTTATATTAGGGCTTTTGCTCTTGTACGAGTAATTGATACTGTTATTGTGGCAGTACAGTAGCTAATTATTAAGCAATGGTGTCCTGGATTTAAATTTAGCACCGAATATGCATCAGAATCGGCGTCCAGTCCAACTGCAATCTGCCCTGCATTGTTTCCTATGGAAAATTAGCATCGTTGTTCACACGACGCTCATTTTCCCCGACGACGATTTCTTTGCAGCACTAAAAAAGAATTATCATGTCAATTCCTGAGGCATATTCTGTGCTGCATCCTCACCTCACATTATAGAATATAGGAGGCTGAAAATCTGCCTCTGGAAATCAGCATAAAATCCTCGCCTACAAGCACAGAATTTACAACGAGGATTTGACGCTGATATTTTCACCGTCCAAATCCATTGTGTGAACATAGCCTTAGTTACAAAACCACCTGCATTAATAAAAAAGTATGCATTTATAGGATACAGACATATCATAAATATATGAAATTACAGTTTACCTACAGATTTTGGGGCCCAGAGTCACTGCAGTAGTTTGATGGCAACAGACTGTAATACTTTCCAGCCTTATATATCAAGCCTGTTAATATTTAACTACAGTAGTTAAGGCACCTTTGAGATATCTAGTAGAGTATGGCTCAGTATGATTAACAAAATATTCTTGCCTAATCAAGCAGAAACATTAGGCTTCTTCAGCACTTTCTCAATAAAGTGGAATTCAGCAAGGATATCCATTATTACTAGCCCAGCACAAATGTATAACTAGCGCCTTAACAGACCCTCACCACATCTCCAAACTCAGTCAATGCTGTAGTACGTTGGCAAGTTCCACCTTTGTTCTCTTAGTCAGTGTTCTAGTTAAAGAGCTCTCACCCAAAATTCACCCGGCACATCTAGTACTTTGCAGCAAGCCATCCAGTGTTTTACTGATGCACAGATGAGGAACAAACACCCCAAAACAGCAATTTGCAAATGAAGATATGGTTTGGGTTAACTCCCAATCACATTGCAAGACTCAGTTTGTGGAATGTGACTTGCGGAATGCTTCATTCAGTGAGTGGCACTGCAGAGTCCTGGCTCGTTTCCCTTAAGCATATTTGAATATTGTATTATAAATTTCAGTGGAGGAACCACGACATATAAGTCTTCACACATAAAGGCCTTTTCCAAAAAAGAGGAATTTACCCTTCTAGCAAAAAACATAAAAAAACTAAAAATTGGGGTAAATTGGGTAACAGAAAAAAATTGAAGATAGAAAAAAATATCAACTGGTAGAACACAAAAGAACAGATTTGTAATCCCTTCCAGACATTTGATGCAAGTTTACATCAAATTTATGAAAAAGTTTCTGCAAATTGCCATAGATTTATGGCATAACGATTGTGCGTGCTCCGAAGGTAAGATTGCATGATAGCGGCAGGGAACCAGCTTTATATTACAGCAAGAACCTGCAGCAAGACACGGCTTACTTAACCCGCTTTTTTACCCTTAGCTGCACAGTTGATAATGCCCCTTTGAAATTTTAAAAGATTAGGGGAAGGGGGCCCCCTCTTTTCTTCTGCATCCCGTTGATTATGGGGTGCTAATGGTTGCTATGATGGTTGTGGACAAGGTGACTGACATCCATATAAAAATTTGGGCACAATTAAAATTCCTTCTCTCCCTCCCTTCATCCACATCTTTCCCCACCATTGGGGACATATGTCAATTTTCACAATTAGAAACGTCCAGGCAGCATTTCCAAAAAAGCAGAATTTATTCACCCATGCAATGTTTTGGCTATAAAATAAGCCTTTTTTTCAAGCTCTATTTGTGGATTCAGAGAAGCAACGGTTTGGTACAGGTCTATACGGGCGTGCACCCATATATTATATACCTAAAGTTGTTTTTTGTTACACTTTTGGGTTGTTATGTCTTTCTGAACCGTACTATGTAATTCTGTACTGCAGTGTATTGTACCAGCCAGCAAGAAAATAATAATAATAAAGAAAAAAATACCACACACTACCTTTTCCCCATTACAAATGGCAATCATCAAAAAAAATATACTATTATTTTTGCTGCGTTTTTAAAAACCCGGGCTTTAAACCCGTAGTTATTTGGATGAACCCGTAAGCATAAACTATTCCAAAAAAATTTTTTAAAAAGTTAAAAGCTACAAAATGAAAAATAACTAAATAAATTGGGTATCATTGTAATCATATTGCCCCCAAAGAGTAAAACTAACATGTCATTTAGGCTATGTTCACACGGCAGTAATTGCAGGACGTATTTCGCCCCGCAATTACGCCGTGTGTATGGAGGCGGGAGCCCCCCCCCCCAAACATCTTATTCTCGGCGCGTAACGGTGTGAATAATTGACATGCCACTTTTCCCTTCCAACTGGGGGTATTGTCCGAGGGGGAGGAGACGTAATCCTAGTTCTCTATGGAACTGGGATTACCGTAATGTCTGGGAGTATCTCGCCCCGTATTTTGCGCAGTACGGGAAATACCGGGGAAGATATCCCCCTTTTAAGCCGTGTGAACTAGCCTTTTATGGTCGGTGGTGCCGTAAAAATATAAATAATACCAGATTCGCATTTTGTTTATCCTGTCAAAAACAGAATAAAAAGCGATCAAAAAGTCATGTTTCCCCCAAAATGGTACCAATGAAAAAGGTCAACTCATCCCACAAAAAGCAAGCTACATAGACCAAAAAAGAATAAAAAAGTTATGGCTTGTAGAAAATGGCGATGCAAAAACATGTTTTCCTTTCTTTAAAAAGTGTTTTTATTGTGGTAAAACATAAAAATAATCATTTGGTTTCCCGAAATTTTATTGACCGCTAAATTTAAAAAAAATGTCATTTAACCCCATACGAGCGCTGTAAAAAAAAAAAAAAAAAAAAATAAAAAATAAAACACTACCAGGATTGCTGTATTTTGTACTTCCTCCCAAAATCTGTAACAAAAAGCGATCAAACAATTATATGAATTCCAAAAAAATAAGCCCTTATACAGATCCACATAGAGAAAAAAAAAAAAAAAGTTATAGCTCTCAGAATATGGGGACCAAAAAATGCAATTTTTTACAAATGCATTTCTTGTGTAAAAGTAGTAAAACATGAAAACTTATATAATAGGAATATTGTTCTAATTGTACTGACCTGCAGAGTAAAGTTATCATATCATTTATTAGAAAAAAGTAAGCTAAAACTGCATATCAGGAAAAATTTAACTTTTGTATTTTCACAGCACAACATTAAAAAAAAATCTATGAAACACCTGTTTGTTGAATATACTTACGTAGTCATATAGTTTCCAAAATTGTGTCTTTAGGGGTGTTTATCAGGTTTTAGCACCTTATGGTGTCAGCAAACCTGAAATGGTGCCTAAAAATATTGTAATACAGATAAGACCCAAAATCCAGTGCTTCTTCAATTCTGATGCCTATGTACAAGTCAATAAGATCGCTAGGACCACATAAGGGCAGTTTCTAATATTACAGATACAGGGGAATCAATATAGAGTTGCGTTTCTCTGTTAGCATATACTGTGTGCCAGTAAATTATGGATAAAAATTGAAAACCGCATGCACTTTAATTTTTGTGAAACACCTAGAGAGTTTACAAACTTCCTAAAATGTTTTACATACTTTAAAGGGTGCAGTTTCTTAGATGGAGTCATTTATGGGGGTGTCTAAAATACAAAGCCATATCAGAACTGGATTGGTCCCTTAAAAAACCTGTGCTGAAAATTTTCTTGAACATGTAAAAAATTACTGCTACATTTAAAAGCCCCTTATATCATAAAAAATAAAGATGTTTAAAAAATTATGCCAACATAAAGTAGACAAACGGAAAATGCTAGTTATAAACTATTTTATGTGGCATAACTAGTTTTGTACAGAGAAATAAAAAAATGTTGAAAATGGCAATTTTTTTTTTTTTACAAAGAAGCTTGGACTATGTCAACCAAAATGTATTACTAAATTAAAGCACATGGATAGGTAAAAGCATTAAAAAGTTATTCCCACTAAAAGTGTCGTCAGATTTCAAAAATGGGACCGACAGAGGTTTAAACTTGGCCACACCAGTAAGGTGTTAAGAAAGCAAAAAAAAATACAAATGTTTTGCTTTTTTAAAATGATAAAAGTAAATGAGATCTTCACAAAAAACAATATTGCAAATAATACACATTGGCATAAATCTGCTACCATTCCATAATTGACAGATAAGTAACACAAACCTGAATGTCCCAGCAGGGGTTCAACTACTCTCTTGCAATGGGGAAAATAAGTAATTTGATACACTGGCAAATGTTGCAAAATTTTTTTCCCACCTACAAAGAATGGAGAGGTCTGTAATTTTAAATTGTAGGTCCACTTGAATTGGGAGAGACAGAATCTAAAAAAAATCCAGAGAATCACATTGTATGACTTAAAAAAAAATAATTAGCATTTTATGAAATAAGTATTTGATATAACAGAAAAACAGAACTTAATATTTGCTACAGAAATCCTTGTTTTCAATTACAGAGGTCAGATACTTCACAAGATCTTTCAGGTTTGGGAGCTGTCGCTGGGCTACACTGAATTTCAGCTCCCTCCAAAGATTTTCGATTGGGTTCAGGTCTGGAGACTGGCTAGGCCACTCCAGGACCTTGAAACACTTCTTTCATAGCCATTCCTTAGATAACCTGACTGTGTGTTTTGGGTCATGGTCCTGTTCTAAGACCCAGCTACAACACATTTTCACTGCTCTTACTGAGGGAAGGAGGTTGTTGGCCAAAATCTCACGATAGATGGCCCCATCCTTCCTCCCTTTAATATGGTGCAATTGTCCTGTCCCCATTGCAGAAAAGCACCCCAATAGTATAGTAATAGTTCTACTTTGGTCTTATCTAACCACATGACCTTCTCCCATGCCTCCTCTAGATCATCCAGATGGTCATTGACCAACTTCAAACGGACCCGGGAATGTGCTGGCATGAGCAGGGGACCCTTGCGTGCCCTGCAGGGTTTTAATCCATGATGGTTTGTGTCACGTACACGCTCACCAGCACGTGACTGGGGGGCTACTGCAATGGGGTAGACTTCTATCCACTCGAGCTCACCTCTCACTCAGGTAGCAAACCAAGCATAAATCGTACCACAAGACAGTTCCAGCCCCCCTCCAAAAATACACACTGCCACCACCTTCCTTCAATACTCAAAAAGGAATCAGCCGGAAGGAATCCGATTCCTACCAGATATTCAAAAAACACACGCAAAAATGCTTATCTCACTGCTCTGAAGGAGCTACAAAAGAAAAATACACTTCTTCAAGGAAATGGGTCGGTGCAACAACAAGAACTTCTGAATTAAGGCTAACTTTAATTTTAAAATGATTTTCAGTGCTTACATAAGCAAAATATGATAACAATAACAATGACACACATCAATACAGTTATGAAAATAAAAGGATAAATGCATAGAAGGGTTTCACACTTACAGATGTTTCAGATTAGGTCCCGGGGAAAGGAAGGAACATGGGACACAGCTTCAATAAAGAATTGACCCCCACGCTATGACACAGATTAGAGGTTGGCCTGGGGCTTTATACCTGTCCAGGCTTTCTCCTCCTTCTCATAACTGCCTACTCTCTTACTGGTGGGCATTATGATGAGGAGGCGTGTATACAGAATTGTCGGATGAGGGTTATTGCATACTATTTCCACAAGGGGGCACTCACGGACTGCGCTTCTGCTGGGCAGAACAATTAAGAGTTTATTGTGCAGGGGGGGGTCAAAGGTGACATCTGTTAAACCTTCTGGAGGGACAAACTGAGGGCTTATCAGATCTGCTCTGGGATGTAGCCACACTACACGGGAAACAGGCCCCCCCCCCGCCATAAATTCCTTTCACATCGAGGGGGAGGATGACTCACAATCTGAGCTGCAGGATTTAATGATGAATTAAAATACATTGAATTTTCAGTGTACGACATTACACCTCCCCCTTTTGGAGTGGGCGTGGGGGACTGGCTCACCTGCCATCCCCTGAGCCCGCCTCCGTACTCCTCTGGCAAGAGAGAGGCTGTCGGCCTTACCGCACTCCATGCCCTTCCTGTATCTGAACCATCAGATATCGGGTGTTGGAGGACTCCCGCTGGGCGGTACATATCACACGTTACATGTGGGGACACATCACCTCTATGACCGGGGTCTAAAGCCTTACCCACCTCAGACCCCGGGGAATAACCTTGGCAAAGATTATCCCACAGTTTGGCTTTGGATCCAACAGCTTGGAACGAGCCACCATTACACTCCATGGGGTTGCATACACCCACAGGGCAGGCAGGAGCATACATTACTGGCTTGGATACACTATGATTGTCTACAACAGTCTGAGATACACCCTCAGGTTTGGATACATCATTAGTGTCCATGACAGTCTGAGATACGCCTCCAGGCTTGGATAAATCATTATTGTCCACAACAGTCCAAATCATGCTGGCAAGCTTAGATACAGGGACACCCAGCATTACAGGCTGAGATATGTTATCAATGTCCATGACAGTTCTGAGAGTATCTGTGGGCTGGGATACATCTGGGGCCCACAACACAGCTGTAGGTAAATCGATGTCTGGCCCAACCGGCCTGGACACCGCAACATCAAGCACAACAGGCTGAGATACATCAGCGGGCCTCATAACCCGCTGAGATACCTCAAACATAATACCAGACATTTCCTCCTCAGGTGCTGTGGGGGTCCTTGATAGGAGGAGGGGTGACATAAGGATAATCCCTGTTATCCCCATGGGTTTCTGGCCACACATCAGTGGGGCTGCTATCAGGGATTCCCAATTCTTTAGACTCTGGTTTGGCTCCCTGTTCCCCATGCACTCCGTGATTACCAGACTCAGCAGGGGGCAGGACTGTCAGCTTCTCTGCCCTGTGATCTGATAATTGGAGAATATGAGAGCTGTGACTGTTAGCAGAAGGGGGGTTGAGGGGGCCTGCAGACTCTTCCACCTCAGCCTGCAATTTGATCTCTGCACAACATTGCGCCTGGGGCTGGTCAGCCGACACACAAAGCTGAGGCTTGCAGGCATCCGGACTATGGGTCACAGGCGTGACATAAGGACAGTCCTTTTGCACAGTACACATATCAGTGGCAACATTCAGAAGTAAATCCACTGTCAGATTTCCTTTCCCATCTGAACACGTTCCAGAAGTATGGCACAGTCTCTGTGGGGAATCATATATCTGGGCTGCTGGGGTTGCTTCCAGAGGGGGAGCCGGGACGTAATTACTTTGCATCTCCCAAAGATCTGTACCCAGTAAAATGGAGTAGGGGATAGTAGCAGAAACACCCAAGTTTCTCATCCCTCTGCCCGCTCCCCAGTCCAGATAAACACGAGCCATTGGTATAGCAGGGCGGACTCCGCCAAATCCGGTCAGGGTCATGGTCTTTCCCGGAATAATATTTCTAGCATCCACCATCTCTGGACGCACAACCGTCACCTCTGCTCCACTGTCTTTGAAGCCCATGGCGACTCTTCTGCCCACGGTGACAGGTTGAAGGTTATGCCTTCTCCTTCCGGCAGTCCCAGTTACAAGATAGATGGAAGGGCCTATTACAGGGGGCGCTGTGGGTATCGGGGAACTCCTCCGCTTGTCTGGACAAGTGGCACTAACCTGCCCCACTTGGTTGCAGATAAAACATTTGCGCATGTCAGTCACTGGGCATGTGGGTCTCGGGGACCCAGGCGGAGTACTAGGGGGGTGCCCAGATGGTCGATGGGGAGGGAGGAAGGGATCTCCAGCAGGTTTACCTCTCCTCCAGGTGGACTCAGGTGTTCCCCGAGCTTCTGGCATCCTGGTGGTACCATAGGAGTCTGCCAGGTCAGCCGTGTCTTTGGACGTCTTGGGCTTCCAGTCACAGACAAACTGACGAACATCGGCAGGACAGATATGGAGAAGCTGCTCCTTGATCATTAGATTCAACAGGTCAACAAAGCTGGAAACAGAGAGTCCTTCTACCCATTGCTTGCAGGTGGCACTTAAGCTGCTTTCCACATCTGCGTAGCTGTCAGTGGGACCTTTCTGCAGGCTCCGAAATTTCCTGCGATACACCTCCGGAGTGAGGTGATATTTCAGGACCAGAGCTCTCTTTATGGCGTCATAGTCCCCGTCTTGCTCTGGTAGGAGGTCCGAAAAAACCTCCAAGGCTTTTCCCCTAAGTCCTGGGGTCAGATATCGTGCCCACTCCTCTTTGGGCAGATGATATTGTCTGCAAGTCTTTTCAAATCCTCGTAGGAAAACATCTAAGTCCCCATTCTTTTCCATCACAGAAAAGTGTTCTAGTCGGGGTTTCAAAGGGTTTGTATCCAGGGCATGAGGCCGTGGCTTGAGGTCCCTCTCAGCTTGACGCTCGGCCGCCTCTCGCTCTCTCTCAGCTTGACGCTCGGCCGCCTCTCGCTCTCTCTCAGCTTGACGCTCAGCCGCCTCTTGCTCTCTCTCTGCTTGACGCTCGGCCGCCTCTCGCTCTCTCTCTCAGCTTGACGCTCGGCCGCCTCTCGCTCTCTCTCAGCTTGACGCTCAGCCGCCTCTTGCTCTCTCTCTGCTTGTTGGAATTGCAGGATAAGTTGTAGGCGCACATTAGGGTCACAAGCACCAAGTTGCTGCAAAGCCATGCCCAGAGCAGAGTCCACGCCTCCCTGAGAACTGCCGCTGCGGGGGTCCTCAGGAGAAATTACTTCAGGCGCAAATTCCGCCAATGGGAAGATTGACAGTCCTCTTGTGTTTCTTTCATTTTCTAATAATTGCACTAACAGTTGTTGCCTACTCACCAAGCTGCTTGCCCATTGTCCTGTAGCCCATCCCAGCTTTGTATAGGTCTACAGTTTTGTTCCTGCTGCCCTTAAACAGATTTTTGGTCTTGGCCATGGTGGAGAGGTTGGAGTGTAATTGGTGGTGTGGACAGGTGTCCTTTATACAGGTAAGTTCAAACAGACGCAATAATACAGGTTAGTTTTTCTTTACGAAGCCCTCGGACTGCACTTATTACAAGTCTCTAAGAGTTGTTTGGTAGGTGATCAAATACTTATTTCATGCAATAAAATGTAAATTATTTAAAAATCATACAATAGAATTTTCTGGATTTTTTTTTAGATTCTGTCTTTCACAGTTGATCTGTAACTATGATAACAATTACAGAGCTCTCCATTCCTTGTAGGTGGAAAAACTTTCAAAATCGCCAGTGTATCAAATTCTTATTTTCCCCACTGTATATATACTATAACTATACGTCTTATTAGTTACTTTACATAGTAACTAAAAAAATGTCATCTTTCGGTTTACACTATGGTAATGGCTATGTTGCAGGTATCCATTGGGCAGAGGCGTAACTTGAAGCCTCTGGACCCTAGTGCAAAAAGTGGAAAGGGCACCCCAGCTACCACATGCCACTAAAAATGTTGGTGTTTCGTTATGTGCCAGAAGGGCTTTTGGGCCCCCTTATGCTGCAGGACCGGTAGCGACTGCTACCTCTGCACCCCCTATTGCTACGCCCCTGCCGTCGGGGTACCTTTTTTCACAGTACCCCAATGGATACCTGCAATGTAGCCATTATGCCTCGTAGGAAATAATAGATCAGATGTAGCCCTGCATGAGCTATGTTTGCTCTGTTTCCTGGTGCATATACTTATCTTATGGGACTCAATAGCTTAGTCGACTACACTATTGAGTCCCTCAGGAAATTCGTATGTGCCAGAAAATAGAGCAAACATAGCTCATGCTGGTCTATGTCTGCTCAGTTATTCTCGATGGGACGGCTTCGCTGCGTCGGAGAATCCGCCAGAGTATATTTTTTTCCTGGTACCCAGACAGATAACTGCGTCGTAGCCTTTACCATAGTGTGAACCAACCCTTCCAATCCCTGTGTGTTCAGGTACATCCAGATGATGAGTAAAATTTACTCGTCAGATCCTGCAGTTGCAAACCATTTTCAACAAGCATTTTATGTGGATTTAGGTTGTTTTTTCCCCCGGATTTACAGTCAAAAAAGAGTCCCATTCATCTTTATGGGGTTTTTGACGCGAAACCACCATCCAAAACATACAAATGCTTTGGCCGCATTTTACATGAGGTTTTTAGTCATCCCCATTGACCTCAATAGTAAATTTTCCATGTGGAATATGACGGAGTAATGAACCTGATAAGTTTTTTTACTAAAAAAAAAAATATATAGCAGCTGAAAAGAAAGAAGAGCCTGGCTGCTGCCTTCAGGACAGAATGGAGGCGGTAGCGTTTGCAGAGGGAGACTACTACTGTAACTCCCTGCTTATTAAAGAGGAGATGTTCTTGAGATGCAGGTAACAGGAGTGGGCAAGGGATTGGATATAGGGGGTGAAGGACAGTTCAGAGTCTAGTATAACCCCAAGACAGTGGGCCTGCTGCCTAGGAGTTATGGTGGTACCACACAATGAAAAAGAAATAGCAGGATGGGGTCGGTTAGTAGACAACGGGATGACAAAAAGTTCAGTTTTAGCGAGGTTTAGTTTGACATAGAGAGGATACGATGTTAGACAATGGACAGTCATTGGAGTTTTGTAGGGGAGCAGGAGTGATGACACAGGAAGAGGTATATAATTGTGTGTCATTAGCATAGAGATGGTACAGTAAGCCAAAGCTACTGGTGGTTGTCCAATAGCGGCTGTGTAGAGTGAAAAGAGGAGAGGGTCTTGAACCGATTCCTGAGGTACCCCAACAGCAAGAGGAGAGGAGGTAGAACCAGAAAATAAGACACCAGAAGAAAAGCCAGAAGCAACAAGTATTTGCCCTGAGAGTTAGCTGTAAGGAGATCATTTGAGACTTTAGCTAGAGCTACATTTTACAGAATATTAGACTAACCAGGTTGTTTTCAGCATTTGTAAGTACATTATAAAATAACAGCAGTCAAAAAATGATAACATGTCACCAGAAGTAAAACAGATTTGGGCCAAATTAAAGTATGAGTGTTTTTGAACCACATAAGTAGGTTACAACTCCACATGTCCTTCCTCTCATGTTAGCACGCTCATCCTTCTTGCAAAACTGTAATAAAAGTTTGGTCCTTTTATTAGGCACATTGTTTTTCTTCACAACAGGTACAGGGATCTTTTGGGAGTCCTTGTAGATAACATCTAACAATAGTATGGGGTAGATGCCTCAAGCTCTCATGACCCAGATTCCAAAAGTAACCTACAACTTGTTTGCATGGTAGCCTAGGCAAATAACAGGTCTTATAAAAGGTCACCCTTCAGCAAGACTAAAGGATTTCTACTGTCTCTTGGAAACATTCTGGATCAAAGGGTAAAGGAATAGTCAGGGGTTCTTTCACAGATTGGATCTTTTTGTACATCTTATCACAACAAACCTTTTTCGATCAATGTGGCACCATATCTAGCACCCAACCATAAACAAAAAAACATATAATTGGGATCCGCACTCACTTTTTGAAATATAATTAATGTCTTCAGCAGCTCCCCTATTATTGGTGCCCATTGAAAGACAAAAGTCCACTCAATAGTTTTATTATATCAACGGCACTCTCTTTCTCTTCAAAATCACAATTTACATTATACACGCAACATAGACTTAGTTTTGGCATAATTGAGTACAACATTGATGATAAACACTTGTTATAGGCAAATAAACCAGTAGAACCGGACATTTCGGTCCCTTAGGCTACGTTTACATGACTGTAATATACTGTCAATCTTTAGCAGATTCAGTATTTAGAATCTGCAAACATCTGACTGTAATTCATCCCCATAGACTTCAAAATAAAAAAAAATCCGAGCTGTAGTCTATACAATTTTCTGAGGTTGGATTCAAAATCTGTAAAAAAAACAAAAAAAACAAAAAACTTATAACATGTTCTAAAATCTGTCGTATCTCATTTGAGGGATTTCAATACAGTTCAATGTTAGTGGGCTGGCCGAAATCCATAACCCAACTGCAAAATTATGCGATAAAAAAAAAAAAAAGATTGTAAAATACTGGTTGGATTCTATAACAGAATCCGACAGTATTTCAACATTGCTGTGTGGACGTAGCCCAAAAGGACATTTTTCAATGTAATATTTCATGTTCAGTTTCATATTCAATTTTTGATATAAATTCAGTTATGCCAGTGTGGCATGCAGTATGTTTCCGGCAATAAGAACATGCTGCATGCCAGACTAGCGTAACTGAATTTATACCAGAAATTGAATATGAAACTGAACACGGAAATATTATGTTGAAAAAGATCCTTTAGGGACAGAAACATCCGGTTCTACTGGTCTATTTGCCTATAACAAGGATTTATGATTAATGCTGTACTTAATTATGCCGAAACTAATTTTATGATGCGTGTATAATGTTCACTGTGATTGTAAAGAATAAAGGATTAAAAATTGAAGAGAAAGGGTGCCATTGATATATTTATCCCACTCACTTATTCACACTAAGCAATTAAGCATAAAGAAAAAAAAATAGTGACTTGTGGACAAGATCCAGTTAAAACACTGCTGCAAGAAGTCTTACTTTTTTTTTGTTAAATGGCACATACAGTAAAAAGGCAGAAACCGATGGTAAGAACACTAAATTCATGATCAGGGCTTTGGTATTAAATAAGTTAGTACTAGTGACTTTCATTTACACAGATAGAGGTGTAACCTTTGGTCATAGGCAAGCTAAGTGAACCTGGCATCAATATTTAACTTTGTGTTTGAATGAGGCAGAACCGTGTGCACAGAAGCATAGGAACCTAGGTACTATTCTGTAATATTGATTCTAAGGAAGAAATACCTCCATAATACAGCCTTCAATGGATCAAGGCAGATTTTTTTTTTTAAACTGATTCTCCCTATTGAATCAGAACCATACAGACTTACAGCCACATAGACAGAAGTAGTATGGAACAATAATGCAGCAGTGTGCACAAAGCTGCAGTTTTTGGAAAAAGTGTGGTCAAATTGCAATATTCTCAAAACTTAAAAGCTTGGTGATAAACATCATAGAAACTGTAAGGGCATCTCCCCAGGGCAGAGGACAAATACCGGTCGGTTTATCAGACCGGTATTTGTCCGATTTGTGTGCCATGCACAAGCCCTCCCTCTTCCCATTGACATGCCTATATTCCGCCCGAAAACCGGACGGAAGAATGTGCATGTTCAAACTTTTTTGGGCGGAAAAACCGCCGGGCGGAAAGCCCATGCAGTGTGGAATGCTGTATGGGTTTTCCATAGAGCCCCATAGTGCCCGGTTTTTCAGACGGTCTGCAAAACCGCAAACAGTCTGAAAAAACGGCTGAAAACCCGTGCCGTGGGGACATGCCCTAATGGCTGTTTTCGCTAGGTTCAGGTATAAAGTAGAGAACGGAGTAGAGTGTAACATAACGACATGAATTTCAACAAAGTGCCAAACAAATATTGTATTTAAACTCATTAAAAAATGTACCTATCGAGCATAGAATTAGAACATTTACTTGCATAGTATGGTGCCACGTGGTGTTCAGAGTGCATCACAATGTGCACGCCCTCCCGAGCCCCTTAAGGGCTTGTTGGCACACATGCTCAGTCACTCTCCTCATTGCCAGTTTTCTGCGGTGTGTAGCTTTAGCGCTTACCTGTGCACAGAGCGGCTGCAGTACCCTGTACAACTGAAAAAAAACGCCTTCTCAGCCTGACAGAATGGTAAAGCTGAATTATGAACTTGTAATGGGCCCGTCAGTTGCTTTTAACAGCATTAAGCTGTGTTCACACTTCTTTTCGGTCGACTGCGCTATTTTCTCCGGCACAGAAAGCATGGACACTCGGAAAACAATGAAAACAATACAAGCGTAATCCAAAATTGACTATGTTTGCAATGTTGTTCCCTATACAGGTATCACGGGATCCATCTGGATACTTTTTCCAGGTATCCTGATGAGTACCTATTGCAGAAGACTAAACCGCAGTGTGAACCAAGCCATAGTTTTATAAAATGTACATGGAAATTGTGTAAAACAAGACAATTTTACTTAAATTAAAAATCAGACTCTAAATATCAGGTTGGCAAATACATAATTTAATGAAAAGTACTTGTAAAACATCAGGGACATCAGAAAAGGCTCAGTCCATTTTGAAAATTGAATATATACATATTTATATATTTTAAAAAAAGTAAAAAACAAAACTGAAATAAAGGATTTTAATGATATACAAATGTACAGGAGGCAAAAGAGATCTGCAGATGAGTAAAGTATATTTATTAAGCTCCTTCACATATTAGCTATACTATAGAATCATCGTCTTATAGGCCACAATTTGAAGTCACAATTTTCAAAAGACAGAATAGCTTAGCACCAGTGTAATACTGTTAGAAGATCGAAGTTTTTGAATGCACCAATCATCAAACAAGATTCAGGAATTTCATCATTTTGGTCGTCAATTACGGCATGTCTACACAGCACTGGTTTCTGGTCGGATTTTTGACTGTTTCAGTATTTAGAATCTGACGAGAATCCGACTGTAACCAGTGCCCCATAGACCGCAATAGAAAATCCAAGCTGTAGTCTACACAGCACAGATTTTCTATTATCGGATTTCTAAACAGCCGGAATATAGAACATGTTCTATCTTCCGGCGGATTCCTGTACATTTCTATGTACTGGGCTGGTCAAAAATCACCCGCGTTTTTTTGCACAAACGCATGACAAAAACCGCTGTACGGCGAAGTTAAAATACTGTCGGATTTCCAACCGCATTTTAACTTATGCCGTGTAGACATAGCCCTTTCTTTTTCATTGCTTTTGCAGGAAATAGCAGAACCATTTTCCCCGCCCCAAGTGGCACTTCACTTCAGATGTAGGAGTCTAGCTGCTCGTACTTTTCAGATCCAGTGAACCGGTCAATGCCCTTGAAGCGCATAGGAGCTACAGCAAATTAGGGTTTTCAGAGGTTCATTATGTTCTATACATTTCAACAGAACACAAAGCTCCTATTTCTCCATAAACTCACACCCAAAAAAACAGTGAGGACACGGTTAAGTCACATCTGCCAAGTCAGATTGATAACCTTTGGGATATTTCAATGAGAACTAGATCAGTGCTTTAACAAGTAGTGCTTTAACTTGGCGGCCAAGCAAAATTTAACATAAGTAAATTAAGGTTTAAATCTTTAATACTTCCACTGCCAGGTGTTTCAGGCCATTTGTCAAACATTTGATTTACAGAAATAAAACCAGAATCTGATATTTTCTATAAGTAGATACCAGTGGCTGTGCACATTATACAGCTTGAAAGAGATGCAAGTGACCTGAATAGGCACAGAGGCAATTGGGAAAGCAGCTACTAGTAAGATACAACAAATATCCTCCAACCGTCGCCTTCCATCTCGCTGTGGGAATCATTTAAATTTATGATGCAATCCATTTTTCCTGGGCAGTGAAATAATTAAAAAGGTTCTCACACATCCAAACTTGTATTAAAGGGGATCTACCACAAAAGACAATGATGGCAAGGATATGCCATTTGTCTGATAGATGCGGGTCCCACCTCCGTGCCTATCTTGGCAACAGGCCCCCGAATCTCACAGCGCAGACTGGGGAGCTGGCCGTGCTTGCACACAGCTCTCCATTCTGTTCTATTGGAGCTCCCAGCATTGCCAAATGCACCGCTCGACTGTACTCTGAACTCCCACAAAACAGAATGGAGAGCTGTGTGCAAGCACGGCCAGCTTTCCAGTCAGTTGCGCTCATCTTTTTCACTCGTGGTACAACCCCTTTAAAAAATATTAAAGTAGGTTACAGTAGAGGTTTGGGTGTAGCATTGCAATCAAATATTCTTTTGTTCCATAGCATAAGTTGGACCACACAATGGCCTTAACAGGGTTTTTTAAAAAATAGAAAATTAAC
The DNA here is from genome assembly GCA_025379985.1 of Phyllomedusa bahiana. NCBI lineage: Eukaryota > Metazoa > Chordata > Amphibia > Anura > Hylidae > Phyllomedusa > Phyllomedusa bahiana. The sequence goes on along the minus strand of JAODAL010010167.1, from coordinate 54,584 downwards.
CCATATTTACCTCTCCCATCACTACCGTTCCAAGATCGACCAATGCCTGCCTGCACATGCAGCATGTGCTCACAGAGGTCAGTGATTGGCTGCAGCATCTTTTGACATAATCAGTGAGGGACCGGGGGAGGAGGGGAAGGTCTTGGGAGACACTGGAGCTCTGGAACGGTGGTGATGGGAGAGGTATATATGGGTTAATTTTCAGCACAATAGAAGGTGGTGAAGAGGTTTACAAAAGTCTTGGAAAACGGCTTTGCTATACAATTCTAAATCAAGAACCAGAAAAAAGGCCTCTGGTCCACAACTGCTTCAGTAAAATAATTTTTTCACAATGTCAGCTGCTCCACTTTACAAGGCTCCCTATGTATTTACCAATCTATGCAGGTGACACATTTGTACTAGTAAAAGTCCAAATCACTAACGAAACGCTGGGAGTGACTCATGAAAACCTGTCTCATGAAAAGTGGTGGTTTGTTGCGACTAAGGTTAAAGGGACACTTATTCCTTTGTCTTATTCTCTAAACACGAAATCTAATTTGTCTAGGTATGTCTCTATACAGACAATGCAAATTATATACTGATAGTGTTAATAGTATGAAACATTAGTTTGTTGCACAAATTGTTAGTATTTGGCACAGTTCTTACAGTATTGCATCTTAAAGGAGTGTTCCCATCTCACACATTAATGGCAAATTTAAAGGAGAGGTCATCAATGTGTGATAGCCATCGTATGGGACCCGCACCTACCTCGGGAATAGGCTCCTGAAAGCTTAGAACAAAGAGTAAGTCACGTTTTGCACAGTATTCTACATTCTGTTCTATGGGAGTTCCAAGTGCAGCCGAGTGGTGTGTTTGGATGTCCTTGGAACTCCCATAGAACAAAAGAGATAAGTGTAGGTGCACAAGTGTGACCTACTCTCCTTTCTAAATGGAGACTTATGGGCATGTTCTTGAAATAAGTAGAGGTCGCATCTCTAGGACCTGACTCTATCACACACTGATGGTATATACACCATCAATGTGTAAGATGAAAACACTCTTTGAACCCACATTCTTGATTTTTTTTTTCCAGAAAAGGTACATGTAGAAGAGGAGCTAAACATAATTTATATTTAGCAATATTGTGACTGTCTATCCAAACACCATTTAAGATAGGGCTTCATAGTGATATTATAGTGCACTACTAAACACAATGTATTTCTGTGGGGTTGCATAAGATCACATGCATACATATAAGTTCTGCAACCAAAATATTGCAGTCACACAAAACCACAACAATTTAGAAATTGTTTGCAATAATTTATTGAGTCCCCACAAAGGGTTCTGCTAAATAGCCTGTGATATATGAATAAAATTTCAGAATGCAGTTTTAATCTTCTCCTTTAAAAAGAAAGTTATCTTAAAATGTAGAAAATCACAGTTAAAATTGCAAAATGGAGCACATCTGAAAACATCTCATGCAATTTGTTGCAGAGCCCCAGCATAATGAAGAAATGTTGAGGCCACCAGTTTTTGGGAAGGGAGAAATACCGATGTACTTTTTCTGTAAGACTGACACGTGCTCCAATAAATTTACATCGGTTAAAAATTTAAAAGGCACTAACAATCGCATTGGTTGGCTTTCATCAATAACAAATGTATTATTCATGTTAATATGCATGTTTATATATGGGCGTGTATATATACACACACACTACATATATATATATATATATATATTATATATATATATATATATACACATACACACACACAGTTGAAACCAGAAGTTTACATACACTACATAAAGACACGTTTTTCTCACTATCCGACATGAAATCAGAATAAACCTTACCCGTTTTAGATCAATTAGGAGCCAAAATTATTTATATTTCCCAAATGCCAGAAAAATGAGAGAATTTTTAAAGCATTATTATTTTCTGCAAAGTCAAAAGTTTGAATACACTAGGATTACTATGCCTTTAAACAATTTAGGACAGCCCATGTGATGATATAACTTTGGAAGATTCCGATAGGTTTATTGGCAACATCTTAGTTAATTACACACCTGAGGATGTATTTTAAAGCACACCAGAAACGCACTGCTTCTGTGTGTAACATCATGGGAAAGTCTAAAGAAACCAGCCAAGATATCAGGAAGAGAATTGTGGACTTGCACAAGTCTGGTTCAACCAAGCAATTTCCAGATACCTGAAGGTGCCTCATTCATCTGTACCAACAATTATACGCAAGTACAAACAAGATGGGAATGTCCAGTCATCATACCGCTCAGGAAGAAGACGGGTTCTGTGTCTCAGAGATGAACGTGCTTTGGTCCAACATGTGCATATCAACCCAAGAACAAAAGCAAAAGACCTTGTGAAGATGCTGGTGGAAGCTGGTAAGATTGTGTCATTATCCAGAGGGAAACGAGTACTGTATCTGAAAGACCACTTTGCCAGGAAGAAGCCATTACTCCATAAGAAACATATAAAAGCCAGATTAATGTTTGCAAATGCTCAATGGATCAAAGACCTACAGTTTTGGAGACATGTCCTGTGGTCTGTCGAAGCTAAAATTGAACTATTTGGCCACAATCATGAATATCATTATGTTTGAAGGAAAAAACGAGAAGCTTGGAATCCTAATAACACCATCCCAACTGTGAAACATTGGGGGTGGGAGGAGGGGGGGGCAGCATCATGTTGTGGGGTTTTTTTCTGCAGGAGGGACTGGTGCACTTCACAAAATAGATGGCATCATGAGGAAAGAAGATTATGTGGCAATACTAACTTAACATCTCAAGACATCAGCCAGAAAGTTAAAGCTTCGGCGGAAATGGGTCTTCCAAATAGACAATGAACCGATCATAGTGCCAAACTGGTTGCAAAGGGGCTTAGGGATAACCAAGTCAATGTTGTGGAGTGGCCATCACAAAGCCCTGATCTCAATCCTGAAAAATTATGGGCAAAGCTGAAAAGGCAGGTGCCAGCAAGGCAACCTACAAACATGGGTCATTTACACCAGTTCTGTCAGGAGGAATGGGCTAAAAGTACTACCAACTATTGTGAGAAGCTTGTGGAAGGATATCCAAAACATTTCACCCAAGTCATACAGTTTTAGGGCAATGCTACCAAATACTAATGAAATGTATGTAGATTTTTGACTTTGCAGAAAGTAATAAAAATGCCTTCGAAAATGGTCTCTCCCTCAAGATAAATAATTTTGGTGATCCTTATTGACCTAAAACGGGTAAGGTGTAATATATATGTGTGTGTGTTTGTACATATATTATAACCTTTTTTCTTTTTACACACCCAGCTCTAGTTTATTAAGGCTAAGAACTTAACTCCTGATTAACCAAGTTGTATGTTTGTACCAGTTTTAGGTAGAAACTATTTCAAATCATTGCACGTAGCAAAATTGTGGAAAGCGACATGAAAAATAGACAGCATCTCAGAGGAGTAGGTATGGTGGTCAAGTTTAAGACAAATGTATTAAGTTACAAACCAACAAATGGCTCAAAGTTTGACACAAGCTTGCTTATAGCAAGAAAATATTTTACTTTTTGACTTTGGAGACATTACAAAATTTCCCAAATTTATTTAAGAGGTGTGCCCCTTTTTGACACAATATATTCTATATCTTTCTTTTTTTTAGACTGGTGCATAAAAGATCAACCTTGATCAATGTGAATTGATATATTTAACAGTTTGAAGAAATGATAGCCATGCCTCCATTATAATCCCTTTCATGTACAACAGTTGAAATCTAAATTTTTGGTGGTTCATAGGTTTATATGTATATAAAAAAAACATTTTAATATTACCAGTTTTCATGATTGGTCTGTGTGTATAAGCATTTGATGAGTAAAAGACTTAAAGGGAGTTTTCTTGCTACAAAGATCATAACTGTACTGACGGGGACAGTAAAAATAAGCACTTTTGCAATTGGTTTGTATTACCTAAATCATTTAGTATAGCAGCTATTAGCTAATCTGTAAGTATCTTGAGCTAAATCTGAAGCCTCTGGTCGGACCACACCACCTTTGCTGTGATTGGCTGCCTAATATTTTAGTTCAGCCCTGTCAGGACAAGCCACCTGTGTTGGCTGCCTGCATTCTCTGTGCTTACTCCCTTCTAAGCTGTGTGAGCTTCCTGATCTGTCTATGCTCCTATGTCAGTGATAGTTCTATGAGAAGGATCTGGGCAATTACTGAGTCTCTAGCTGTTAGATTCACTCCTCCCACCCATATAACACAGCCTTATGCAGTCTGCTCCCCCTCTAACTCCTGCCTGATAACAGAATGTGGAGCAGAGTGCATTTCTCACATTTGTTTCATCATCTCAGGCTGTATGTGTAACTGTTTACATTACTGCAGGTGTTCTGCATACAAGGATTGGAGTCTGGGAGGGAGCTGACAGCTCTGCAGCCATGAGAACTGACCATTGCAGGAGGTCTGCAGAGCTGTAACATCCTCTCTCTCCCACTGCCCTGATGATGACTCAGGAGGGAGCAGGGAGGGTTGTGAAGAGGTCACCAGTCTTCAGTGAGAGAAGACCCGCTTATTTGGAGGAGAGACCCACCCCTGGATTTGAAGCTGTAAGACAAAGAGAAACAACTCATGTCTGCGAAAGTCTGTGGTGAGACAACCCCTTTAAGATCACTGCTTCTAAACACAGATTTAGTGAAACTGATAACTTAGTGTTTACCGTACATTGCCAGTTTGGCCTCCATACAAAAAAATAGGAAAATCACTGCAACCTGGCACTCACTACAGTTCAAGTATTGCAACAGCCTAGGAAGACCTCTGAGTTTTACTTTGGAGGAAGGTGGGGGTGCCAGCGTTCAGAGTAGACAAAGTAGTGTGTTGTTTTGTGAATTTTCAGTGCTATTTGAAGTTGTCATGAATAAAATCTGCAGAACATGTGGCTGATTCTTCATGCATATGCCCCATGCTCAGCTTATGTTTTCAGCAAGACTGAAATTTGATGATAAATAATGTAATTCTACCATTTCTCTTTGTAAACAATATTCACACATTGGCATCTGGTAGTGATACAGTTAAAATATGTACATCAAATGCAATGCACAACGAGCAATTCCTGTACATTGCCAATAAAACACAATCAAAACAAAGTATTTACACAAAGTAATACTTTCACTTGTTAGCAAAGATATTTAAAAGCATATTAAAACTATGATACAGTGTTGCTTCCACATAAATTAAACAATGTGTTTGTATTGTATATTATTTACAAACATTTTGGTGTTACAAACCATATAAAAATGTAATTGTGCATATTATCTGGGCTCTACTTAATAAAAAAGTAACACTATGGCTTGTGCACACTCCTAAGGATCTGAATGAGTTTCAATGTAAAACGGCCTTTACTCAAAAATCCAGCTATAAAGAAAATAAATTTGCCTTTATCACTGAATTTCTAGAGATGGAGGCGCTTTTTGGCATTTCTGTAAGCACAAGCATTAGGCTATGTCTACACAGCAAATGTTAAAATGGCATCCAAAATCCGACAGTATTTTAACATTGCTGGACCACGGTTTTGCACTAAAAACTGTGGTAAGTTTTCGGGATTGCTGTCGGCCCCGTACACTGAATGTACGGGAATCCAACGGTAATCTGGTGGAATATGTGACCTGTTTTAAAATTCGGCAGAATCCGGTAGATTTAAAAGCCAATTGATAAAAATCCGTGCTGTGTAGACTACAGCACAGATTTTTTATTGTCGTCTATAGGGCACCAGTTAGTCAGATTTTCGGCGGATTCTAAATACTGAATCCACTGAAAATCCAACCAAAAAACGTGTGCTGTGTAGACAAAGTCTTAAATACATGGATTCCTAGATTTATGAGCCATCACCTCTTTCCTGAATTGTGTGGGATCGTACTCTTTTTGCTTCTGCTGCGACTGTTTCTACTTGAGTCTCTGCTGGGGCTTTCTTGACTTGAGCTGCTTCTTCTCAGTCGCATATGGTCCTTATTTTCAACACTTTCGGCTTCCGAGTCACTTAATTCTAGGTCAGGACAATAGCCATCATTGTCCTGATATGGAGCCCCAGAAGACTGACACTCAATAGTCTGTTTGTTCCACAAACGCTCTTTTGCCGACTGCCTTTTTTGTGGTTTTTCACAGCTTCGCAGGTCTTCTGTGGTCCTTCCTAAACTATTAGTAGTTTCTTTGAACGATCGGCTATAAGGTTCAACACTGGACTTTCTAAATTTACCGGTGCTGGGCAGATTTTTTGTGATTAAAGATTCCTGGTCTTGAGACGTTTGTCTTAAGCTCTCCCTATGGATTCTGTCCGCAGTAGAACGTAAAATTCCGTTAGACTTGCTTGACTTGAGATGTTCATGCTGAACCTTCCCACTTCCATTCGAAGACTGTCCATGGATTACAGCTTGTAGAGACATCGGTTTACCTGAGCTCCTGTATCGGGAAGTTTGCTGCGTCACTGGTTCTTGGATCTCAATGCGGGGATTACTAGTTTCTAGTAGTCCGTTCCTTCTTTTTTCAGAGGTAAAACGGGAGTAGTGTTTAGTGATGACCTCTGAAGATTTCTGCAGTTCTTTGCCACGGCCATGATGTGAAGTGTTGTTCTTATCGAGAAGGCCTGATCTTTTTCCAGTTTTCACTGAACTGTTTTTACAGTCTCCCAGCGTAGATTTTGGCATTTTTAACTTTAAAGTTATTCTTGGAGGAGGGTAGAATAAAGTATTCTCCAGCGCACTTGATAACGGCTGTCCTAGAGACACAAAAGCAGTAAAGTAGATTAGATGACATGGAAAACAAAGGACTATTCGGTTCTGTTGGTGGCAGTGATATACTTGCAGACCCAAAAAATACCTTCTAAACATTGCATTTATGCATAAAAATAAAAGAAGAAACCCTTGAATACAAGATGTGAGCGGGACCCTACACCATTATTCAGGGGGATTCAGCAAGGATGGTGCAAAACTATAGCCTCGGTATTCAGAACTGAGAGAAAAGAACACAAACTTATTAACATGAAAAGACACACATTGGGCCTCATTTATGAAAACTGACTAAGCGCAAGACTGTCTGTTGCCCATAGCAACCAGTTAGAGCACCGCTTTCATTTCCTTTACTGCTCTGGAAAAATGAAAGCTGAGCTCTGATTGGTTGCTACTGTGTAGCACAGAGGATCACTGCTTTGAACTGACTTATCGCGTTTTTTCTCGTTTTCGTAAATAAGGCCCTGTATATCCAATTTTTATCTATACGCTACAAATGTTCAATATATGGGCAGCACAGTGGTTCGGCACTGTTGCACTGCAATGCTGGGGTCCAGAATTCAAATCCCAAAAAGGACAACACCTACAAGGAGTTTGTATGTTCTCCCCAGGTCTGCGAGGGTTTCCTCCGGGTAATCTGGTCCAAAAACATACAAATCTGGAATTTAGATTGCGAGCTCCAATGGTAACAGAGACCAACGTGATGAATGGCAATCTCTGTGTACAGTGCTGTGAAATATAATGGTGCTATATAAGTAAAATAGATTAGTCATATACATACATTTATTAAACTAGTTCTGCTTGATTTTCAGTCCCCGGCCATTCACCACTGATGTTACTTTAACTTCAAGGCTATACTACAGGCACTGGCCTTTTTGAATCACTTTTTTTTAAAGCTTCATTTCAATGAGAGAAACAGAAAAATTACAACTATATTAATGTATTTTAAACCAATTTATTAAAGAAGAGCTATTAATGTCACAAAATTGTGATTTTATTCATTCTATGCATAAAATCTGTACAGTAAAAAGGAAAGGAAGCACAAACATAAGGTGAAGACTGGAAGCCGCAGAACCCTTCTGTCTGCAGCGACATCTTTTAGCGTCGCTGCAGATAGACGACATGCACCGCCAGCCTCAAAAGTCGGTGGTCGGTCATTTAAGGGGTGAAAGAACAGTCATACATAAACATAATATTCCCTATATACTGCAAATACAAAGATATTCATGTAAATGATTCTCACATATGATTCATTACACATAATGGACCTTCTGTATGAAAACTGTATAGCATAAGACAAGGTTGCTATGGGCAATAAAGACAATCCGAGCTCGGCTTTATTATTCCAGAGCACTATATGAAATGAAAGCTGCTATGGGCAACAAGGACAGTCTTACTGCCAGACAGTTTTCATATACAAGGCCCAATGTATTGAAAAGTGCAAGTGCTAAATCTCATATAAGTGTGAGACTATATGAGAGCACTTTACCATAGATTGTGCGCAATGAATCATATGCAAGATGTATTTTTGCATTTGCAATATATGGGGAATATTCCATCTTCATATTACTGTTATTTAATGTTTATGCATTATTTTATTCGTTTTTGGCTTTTGCACCTCCAACTGTGTGGAGATCTCTAGTGGCTGAAGCCAATTGACTGCCATTACTAAACTCACCTTCCTCTGTTCCGGCACGGGCTCTCTCATGTGACTGTACTTTTGTTTATATTCTGCATAAAATATATACAATTTTATGGCATCAATGGCTTTTCCTTAATTAACTGGTTAATAGTAAGTCCTTGAGTCAACCAATATATATGGTCTACACAATTTTGCATTAATACGAGAAATTACATATTTGTGTTGCAATTTACCAATTGCAATATTGGTTGTGTTTTTCGTTATACTTTACTAGATTTCGGTTTTTGTCCTCATAATATCTGATGTCTGCCATACAGAACATTAGTATAAACGGCCTAAGCAACATGGAAGAAATCTCTTTGAAGGGGGCTTACATCTCAATGATTTTTATGTTTGCAAGTAAAAATCACTTCACTGTTCAATATTGTTCTATTAAATCTCAACAGCTTAGTAAAAATGAATGATCCTTATGTCTTGCTTGGTGAGAGAGGGATGTAAGTTTCATTTCTCCATTAAAACCGTTATTGTTTGGCCATAGGTACACAGGGCCTTATGTATGAATACTGTCTTGGTCTAAGACTTTCTGTGTTGCCCATAACAACCAGAGAGCCAGTTCCATTTCATATAGTGCTTTAAAAAAATTAAAGAGGTGCTCTGATTGGTTGCTATGGGCAACAAAGAAAGTCTTAGACCAAGATACTTTTTAATACATGTCCCCCACAGTCTTTATGGTTATGCTGAATCCACACATGGCAGAAAGATTCTGCTATTGGTCTTGACAGGACGCTGCATCAAAAGCTTGTGTAATATACTGGGGTAAAATCTGTATTGAAAGTTCATGGCATTTTTACTACATAAGGAGTATGCTGCAAATTTTTCCGCAAAGAAATTTCCCAAAACCCTATCCACAATGCATTGCACTGAACAAGGTCGGAATTCACCCTTAGGCTAGGTTCACACGGTGTATTTGCAGGGCGTAATTATGCCCCGCAATTACGCCGTGTGGCCAGGGGGCGGGAGCGGGTGAGAATGCGGGGGGGCCCGGCACCTCGCCGGCCCATGGACTTGCATTACCAGCGGCGTGTATACGCCGCTAGTAATTCACATGTCAATTATCTCCCTCCTCGGCGTATTCGCTGAGCAGGGAGAGGAGACGTAATCCATAGTTCTCTATGAGAACTGTGGATTACCGTAATGACTGGGACGTTTTCAGCCCATAATTTGCGCACTCCGGCGCGTAATTACGGACTGAAATACGTCCAGTTTTAAGCCGTGTGAACATGGCCTTAGGCCAACTGTCGTGGGGACAATTCACATGAATTTCAATGTGAAATCAATATCCTATTATATCTAGGTTCTCACTTTGTTTTGTTCCAGGTATCCGCCCAGCTGATAACATGATGTAAGACTTTAATAAAAACAGATATACTCCTATTTGGACTACGTTTGCTTCATTTTCTGGCAGTACACACTTTTCGTGAGGGACGCAAAAAATGTGGTAGACCAAGCTTGGTGTCCTGCATAGAAAGCGGGTACTGCTGGCAAGCAGAGCAAACACAGACCATATAGGACTACCTTTGTTCTCTTAAGGTCTCTGGGCTGGCCATGGCTATGTTGCAGTATCTTTTTTCCCTTATACCTGCAATGTAGAGAAAAAAAAAGAAAAAAAAACTCCGTGTGAACCCAGCCTTCTTCAGTAGGAAAAATAAGTGCCATGCCACTTAAAGGGGTTGTCTCACTACAAGGATTGCTTTTTATGTTAAAAATCTTGCAAAAACAAGTCACTTTGCTATATGTGTCCATCAACAGTGTCCTACCTATTCCTAGATATCCCCTCTTGTATGGCCTGCATCAGCTCCTCAGGTCACTATAGCTACAGACCTGTTCAATCTCTCCTGATAGGCTGCCAGCACTGGTTGCTATAGCTACAGACCTGGCTTCTACTGCAGCCAATGAAACCAAGAAAACAGGACTGAGGTAAGATAAATCAGTGTGACAACCCCTTTAACTGTTTCTACATAGATTCCCACAGGACACAGGTTAACCCCACTTACTGGGGCTAGTTACCTTCAAAATCTACTACATAAAATCTGCTGCAAAAATCCAATCAGGTTTCAGCAAAAGACACACAATGGATTTGTTTTTACAGTAAAATCTGTCATGTGTACAAGGCCTTTAGGATAGAGTTGTGTCTTCTGACAAGCCATGCGTCAATGTGTCCATCAGGACCAGGACAGATTTCTACCCTCTACTAAATCAATAAAAGTATTTATTGAAGGACCATAATGAAATATTGGATAACTGCACAAAAGTTACCTATCAGTTTGTTTCTTTATAACTTAAGCAGACTAAACAGACGTATATCTGTTAACGGACCCTATTTGAACAACTAGACCATTATTACCCTGTATTTACAGAACAGGCTGACTCTCCTAAAGAAAATGATTATATACCACGTTACAAAGAATGCTTTCATTCACACAAGGCCATCTAGGAATAACCCGGAGCACCTGGCTACCCACACATGCAGCTTCCTGGAGGACAGTCCCAGAAGGGTTTACGTTAAATAATTAAAAAAAAAAAAATCAACAAGGTTAGAACTTATATTTTGCATACAGTAACATCAGCCCCGGTTCCCGGTTCTGCTGTCTTTTCATATACAGATAGAAACATTTAAGAATGTCTCTGTTCACCAGGACAAAAGGGCTATCCAGAGCACACTCTGTGTTAAGAATATCAATTAGCTTGAAATAGTTTATATGGCCGCCAAATCGTGCGCTGTCACAGGATATTCTCTATGTAAGTGCCAAGTGCTGTAAATACCCATTAGAGCACCTGGCCCTGGCTAGTGAGGGTCACAGTATCCATATACTTCTCACAAAAAACTAGAACAAAGCGCCCATAGAAAAAGATTCTCTCTGTGTACAGTCTTCTCCCGGGTTCGTTCTTAGACTAGTTGTGCAATTTCCTTCCCAATTTTTGAAAAGTAAACATATCTCTGTGAAATTTGCAACATGTTAAAGGATGGTAAAATACACTTTAGACTTTTCATAGTTCAATGTTTTTTAAGTAAAAAAAAAAAAAAAAAAATATGCAGCAGATTCTCATTGCCATTAAAATATATAAATAGGTTATTAATAATAAACCAAACCTACAATGCAATTTACCTTATATTTTTATGTATAACAGATACGCTGATTACTTATACTATTAAAACTAGATCTCTAATTTTGTGCTGTAAAAACAGCTTTGACTGGTCTAAGCATGGACTCCACCAGACCTCTGAAGGTGTCCTGAAAGATCTGACATTAACTGGAGAGTTGAGTTGAAGTTATAGTTTTTGTAGAGAAGAGGTTTTTTTTTCTCCGCATGTCCTATAAGTGACTAATCTAAGGGGATATTGGGAATTTAGAGGCCAAATCAAAACCTTCAACTTTCGTCATGTTCCACAAAACCATTTCCTGAACAAATGTTTGTCAGAAACAGCTCATTATCCTGCTGCAAGAGGCCACAGACATAAGCAAATTTCTAAGCCCCCTAATGTCATAAAAAAAAGACATTTAAAAAAATGATGCCAACCTACAGTGGACATATGGTAGATGCTAGTTATAAACTATTTTGAGTGGAATAACTATCTGTCTTACACGCAGAAATGTTTGAAGTCTATAACATTTAAGTGGACGGTACCAGGCAACATTCACATGAATTCAAGTACCCAAGTTCTACCAGCAGACTACTGCCCAAAGCAGGGGTGTCAAACTCATTTTCACTGAGGGCCACATCAGCATTTTGTTTGTCCTCAAAGGGCTGAATGTTACTGTAAGACCGCATAAAACCTACGTGATCCTCTTTTTGCAGGCCCTATGTGACCTAGAGCATAATACTGACTGTTCCAACTTGCCTTCTTCTGACAGGTAGAATAGATGGTATAAAGATGCACTATCTATACCATTCTATCTCGATAAGCAACACACACCCAACCATCAACAGAGCATAAAGTAAAACATGATTCAATAGACCACGCTATCTTCTTACATTGATCTATGGTCCGGTTCTGATGCGCATGTATCCACTGTAAGTACATTCAGCAGTGGACAGGAGTGACATCCCTGCACCCTCCTACACACAATCCACGCTCTCCTTCTCCTCCTGCTCCTTGCCCGTTTGCTTTGTCCCTGAGGAAGGCCTAACTAGGCCGAAACGTTGGACTATTATGTGGGCATTTCTATTCTACTACTGTACCTATTGTCTATAAATGGAGAGCTGATAAATAACTATGTGAGACTACTGTGTATCAGTAAATTTTGTGCATAATTGTACGCAAGGAGTGCCGTGGATTTTCTACGTATGGGACTGTAGCCTTAGGCTGGGTTCACATGGCTTAAATGCACCACGCCGGCCCATAGACTTGCATTACCAGCGGCGCGTATACGCCACTGGTAATTCACATGTCACTTATCTCCCCCCTCGGCGTATTCGCCGAGCAGGGAGAGGAGACGTAATCCATAGTTCTCTATGAGAACTGTGGATTACCGTAATGACTTGGACGTATTCCAGCCGTAACTTGCGCACTGCAGCGTGTAATTACGGACTGAAATACGTCCAAATTTAAGCCGTGTGAACATAGCCTTAGGCCTTTCCACTGAGCACCTGCAGTCCAATTTTTCTGGCGTGTGGCACCAATTCTTTCTGGTTCCTACACACCAGCCGTGATGCCCTTTGTCTTCTGGAACCTTATTATCATCATTCACATTTGGTTTGATCTTACAAAATAGCTGACAAATTGCTGACAGATACGCTCAATGAGCCTGGGGTGTCCATCAAAAAGCTCAAGACACTCCTGATTCTATCTTACTTCACGATTTGGCCTTGGAACACTTTTGGCTGTATTAGCCATGGCATGCTGAAAAAGCCCTGTAAGAGCTGTTGTTTTGGGGGACAATCTGCCCCAGTTACCTGCTCATCAAAACAAGCTCCCAGTAAAGTAGAAAAAAACAAACCGTATACTAACCTTCTCTTGGTCCCTGGTTCCAGCGGTGCATCTACCCAGTCCTCTGTCAACATCCCAACACGTCTGAACAGCGACGACAAGTGCCACTAATGCTAGTGCGGTCCCTGTTCAGAAGTGTCAGACTGTCAATAAAAGAACGGGGAGACGAGGCGATGATACTGGAGGAAAGGGAGTACAAGTGTTTTCATTTTACTGGGGCCCCAGAAGCTGTATGATTTTTAAAGGAGGTGGACAACCCCTTTAACTTCTAGAACAGACTATTTACTTGCTCCTGACAGATGCGACTGTAAGGCTATGTTCACATGACTTATTTTGGGACGGATTTCAGCCCGTAATTCGCTCCATACTGCGCGAGTTACGGGTGAAATCCGTCCCAGTCATTACGGTAATCCACAGTTCTCATAGAGAACCATGGATTCCGTATCCTCTTGGGAGAAAGTGACATGTCAACTATTCACTGCGGTATACGCGCCGTGGATAATGAATGTCTATGGGGCCGGTGGGCTTCCAACCCTCCCGCTGGTCACACGGCGTAATTGCGGGCGAAATCCGTCCCGCAATTCACCGTGAATAAGCCGTGTGAACTTAGCCTTAGAAGAGGTTATGTTTTAATATATATATGGCTGACTTGCCATAAGAAGAGTGATTATACTGGAACACACAGATATAGAGAATGTTACCACAATCTGTTTTACAATCCATGTAGTTCTGAATTCTTAATGCGCTTACAGAACCTATTAGCCTTGTTAATGACCTAGCGAAAAGGAGGTTACCTGCTGCCATTTCCTGATTGACAAGTTGTACTTGTAAATTGAAGATCTGCTCATGGATTTTACTGTGGGACAGTTTGAGCTTCTCTCTTCTGTTGACCATGTAGCACAAATTTCTAACCTGGTTTAAAGAGAAAAAAAAAATATATGAAATTAAAAGTTAACACGTAAACCTTTTTTGATCAGTTTATCAATGTAATATAGTCAAAAAAAAAAAAAAAAAAAGAGTGCAGGGCACAACATATATTTATGCCTCATTGACATGAACGGGAGTTACAGGAGTGACTTTACACATTTGAGGAGTCAGCAAGGGTCTGGGCAGACAAACCCATCCCCCCAATGTTTGATGACCTATCCCATCAATATGGTGAAAGAACCACTAGACTACACGAACATGTGAACAACTTTATAATTCCAATACTTGACTTATCTTGTGCTAATTTGGAGTTTCATCAATTCTGCTGGTTGTCATCAGAAACTGTCAGTCAGAAAGTCCTTATGGCAGTATTCTACAATCTGTGGTTCCCCAGTTTATAGGCAGCTCGCATCAATGTGCATCGATACTGCACAACTGGTAGGAGGACGAAAAAACGACCAGAACACCTTCTAGAGTTTGGTTGCAAAACCCACCCGGCAGCATATGCTTGTTGCAGGGCATGAATGTACACTGAAGGGGCATGGAATGTAAAAATGTAAAATGTGTTTGCTTCCATAATGGTCATATATAGTTTCGTGTAAAACAATTTAGCACGGGTCACAAGAAATAAACATTTCTCTCTATTACTCATGTGTGGTAGCAATCACCAAAACTGGTCATCACCATGAGCAAAAAAAACAGAACAATAACCCTTCTAGGAAGGACATTTTTCAGCCGACAGGAACATTTTGTATTTGTGTCAACATACTCTGAATTGATTAAAGAGTTTTGTACGTTCCACGGTAAAGAAATTGCTGTTCCAAGAAAAGGGCATACTTACCGCCCCACTCAGCGCTGCCATCATCACTCAGAAGTACAGCTCCGAATTATGAAAAAAATGACCAATTAGCAGCTGTACAGCGCACAAGCCAACCGATGAGATTGCATAGACAGCCAGAGGTCAGTGCTTTTTAGTTTGTTTGAGCAGCACCAGCAATTTCTTTCATATACGGATCTTGACAACTGTTAATTCTCATTTTGAGGTTAAAGGGGTTTTGCCACAAAGTGAGTTCCTTACCTCTTATCTGATCAGGGAAGAATATAAACAAAGCATGCCGAGTCATGAATGGCTGTAGGGGTGAGAGGGAGGGGGTGAGCAGAGAGTGAGAAAGCAGGGAGCGTCTCTAAAGTTTACTCAAATAATAACATTACAACAGTGGATTCTCTATACAGCAGACAGACTCATACACTGCACTTTCTCCCCAGCCCCTTGCAAGCTCCTTCATGTTCCCTGTCATCAGATAAGAAGTGCAAACACGCAAGCGCGGCCAGATCAGCTCCTGGTGTCTAATGTAAACTTTCAGGAAACTAAGGGGGACTGAGCAATGCTGTAGCTCTCACAGGCTTCACTTTTTGTAATCACATATATTTAGAAAAGTGATTAAATACCCATTTTGGAGGATCCCACGTCAACATTACATCGTGGCAAAACCCCTTTAACAATTTTTTTTGCAAAAAATTCACAGCAGAGCCAAGGTGATAACTAATGGACATGCTTTCTCCTAGACAGTCTGTAAAATAATAATAAATGGATCAAAGCATCTTCTAACTTACTCGTTCAAGATCTTGCCTAAGGTGCATGAACATTCTCATCCTGGTGTGAATGCTGTCCTCTTTGGGTTGGATCAAACCATTCTGTTCTTCCTCTTTAGGTGGTACAAGCGGTCTGTTAAAATTACTCTTTCGTTTTAACATCCAGAAAGAATAGATCAAGTCCACCGTTAGCTTGGGCAATCCCAATTCAACTGCCACATCGTTCACGTCCACCATAGTGTAGAAGTCTTCTTCCAGCTCCTTCAGTTTCTGAGTGCGGAGGCTGGTTTTTTCATTCTCGCTTTGTCTGCTGTCCACAGGAGCTTTGTCAGGTTCCTCCTGATCTGCCGGGCAGTGCTTGTTCTTACTGTGTTTTAGGCAATAGGATTTAAATTTGACTTCATCCCCTTCATCTAGTATAGTCTTCATGTCCAAACTGTGCTCAAATGCACAAGTGACATGAAAGGCCGTGATGCAGCTCTTAACAGAGCACTACACAATAAAAACGGTCGTTAGTGACATAGTACCAGCAATACACTCATGCAAAAGTAAATGCGTAAGAGAGGCTCACACGAGAAAAGGCGGCAGGTTTTTTAATACAAATATGTAGGATTAAAAGGGCTGTATGATTGTATAAAATTATAGTTACAAAACAGAAATCATTGCCTGTTTAGTTCGGACAAGAACCCAAAAGGGAACTACAAAAGTGAGGGGATCAGAAGATTAAATCTGGTCTCGCTCCCCCGTCCTAGCCCCATTTCAGCATAATTTTATACAACTGGATAACCCCTTATATCAGTGGAATGTGTGTAATCTGGCATTTGTTTCTGTCATAGAATAAATCATCTGGAGTTTAACAAGCAATTTCTGTAATTATCTGCCATGTTTAAAGGGTTTTTCTAGAAGACTTCTGAAATCTCATTGACGGTGGTGGAAGGGAGAAGGGCACTGGGGACGTGTCCAGCAGCTCTGCACCCCATTGATGCTGAGAAAGTAGGAGTCCTGCTCCAAATGGCAGCCTTGCACATACAGGCTTTAATGCACTGAAGTGATGTGACTTATAACAAAATCATTAAAATCTTTCTTTGCACAATCTCTCAACACATAAATGAGTGTGGTGCATTGCAACTTGTTACAGTCTATGTATTATACCTGTATGCAGGCTCCTGTCTTCAGTTTGCAGAGACTGCAGACCAATGCCCAACGACTTGGAGGTATATGAGAAAGCTTGGTGATAGGTTCCATCCTTTCGGGGCATGCAATGCTTACCTGTATGAGTGAAAGTTATTGATAGTAGTGTGTTAACGAGAGCAGAAACCCACTTTGTTCTACAAAAATATCCATACAGTATAGTTTAGTCTTGCAGAGGTCATCAAGTGAAAATGTAAAAAGGGACTATCTGTTCATAGTGGATTTGTTACTTTAAGGTGTTATCCTAATTGACAAGGTTGTCTGAAACATTTCATTGATGGCCAATTCTTAAAGGGGTGTTCCCACCATAGACTTTAATGGCATATAGATAGGAAATGCCATCAAAGTGTAATAGGTGTGAGACCCACCTCTGGGACCCGCACCTACAGTTGAAACCAGTTAAAAAGACACGTATGCATGTTTTTCTCACTATCTGACAAGAAATCAGAATAAAATTTTACCAGTTTTAGGTCAATTAGGATTAACAAAATTATTTCTATTTGCCAAATTACAGAATGATGAAAGAGAGATGTTTTTAACGCATTTGTATTACTTTCTGCAAAGTCAAAAGTTTACATACATTTCATTAGTATTTGGTAGCATTTCCCTTAAACTGTATGACTTGGGTCAAATGTTTTGGATATCCTTCCACAAGCTTCTCACAATAGTTGGTAGCCCATTGCTCCTGACAGAACTGATGTAACTGAGCCCTATTTGATGTTGTTTCAGTATTGCCACCACATAATCTTCTTTCTTCATGATGCCATCTATTTCGTGAAGTGCACCAGTCCCTCCTGTAGCAAAACAACTCCACAACATGCTGCTGCCCTCCCTGTGTTTCACCGTTGGGATGGTGTTCTTAGGCTTCCAACTTTCTCCCTTTTCCTCCAAACGTAACAATCGTCATTATCGGCAAACAGTTAAATTTTTGTTTTGTTAGACCACAGGATATGTGCCCAAAAATGTAGGTCTTTGTTCTTGTGTGCATTGGCAAACATTAATATGGCTTTTATAGGTTTCTTTTGGAGTAATGGCTTCTTCCTGGCAGAGTGGCCTTTCAGCCAAAGTTGATTCCGCAAGTATCTTCACTCTTCACAAGGTCTTTTGCTTTTGTTCTTGGGTTGATATGCACATGTCAGACCAAAGCATATTCATCTCTGAGACACAGAGCTCATCTCATTCCTGAGCGGTATGATGACGACTGGACATTCCCATCTTGTTTGTACTTGCGTATAATTGTTTGTACAGATGAATGGGGCACCTTCAGGAATCTAGAAATTGCACCCAAGGATGATCCAGACTAGTGCAAATGAACAATTCTCTTCCTGATATATTGGCTAATTTCTGTAGACTTCCCCATGATGTTACACACATAAGGAGTGTAATTCTGGTGTGCAATAAAATACATCCCCAGGTGTTAAATTAACTGAGATGTTGCCAATAAACCTATCAGAAGCTTCCAAAGACATGACATCATATGGGCTGTCACTAATTGTTTAAAGGCATAGTAATCCGAGTGTACGTAAACTTTTGACTTTGCAGAAAGTAATAAAAGTGCCTTTAAAAGTGCCATTATTCTGGCATTTGGCAAAATATAAATAATTTTGGTAATCCTAATTGACCTAAAATGGGTAAGGTTTATTCCGATTTCATGTCAGATAGTGAGAAAAACATGCATATGTGTCTTTTTATATAGTGTATGTAGCCTTTTGCGTTCCAGAGGTACAGTTGAAACCAAAAGTGTTGGGTCAGAATGAAGAGCTAGTCGTGCTTGTGTACGACTTTCCAGAGGTGGGACTTGCACCTATCAGAAATGTATGGCATGTCCTACTGATAAGCAATAAACGTGTGAAATGAGAACAACCCTTTCAAGCTACAAGATGCAGAATCAGTACAGCTCTCATCTGATTCTTAATGGAACAAAAAACAAAAATAGCACACGCAATATGGTGAGACTGCTCATAAAACTAACCATTAATAGCACAGAGTAATAAAGTACCTCTGGTATCCATAGTGCACAGCTGACATGGGCCCATTTTGTTCCAGTTCTTGTAGGCTTCATGGCTCCTCCTCTCTTTGGGCACAAAATACACTGAGGATGAACACCTAATACACAGGTACGACACAACCAGCTGCCTTCTGGAACTTTTAGGATGCCATAACATGCCTTCCAACAAAGAAAACACATCTTTATGTATAAGCTGCACTGTAATGTATCATTTCCTATTTTTTTTTTTTTTTTTTTTTTTTAACTAGAAGGTATATTTGGTATATTATATTTGGTGGCAGACTATGTAGAAAAGTGCAGCTGTCTGCACTATCCTACACAAAGACAAGTAATAAAATAAAGGTGTACATATATTAGCATATACCCATAACCTTTTGTTTAGTAGTTATATACTCATTAGTAATCAGAGCCAAGACTGTATATAACACTACAACTTACAAATTCCAAAAATTGAAAATATATTCTTATTAACGCAAAGATTAGAGCATATACCCACTGTACCATGCGCTAAACATAGCCTTATACGAGAACCTATCCACTAACAATAACACATTGCATTTGCTTGTAGATACATATATATCTCTTATCCAATAGGTATATAATGTGACATTCACAAGTAATACACTTATAAGGCCCCAGATTTTTTGTGTGGAATACTGTGCATTCTATATTGAACTCTTTGGTAATTTTGTGTGGAATCTGTATCCAATTATATTTACTAGAAACCAGTGCCATAATGTACACAGCAAAGATTTTTTTTTTTGTATCACATTTTTTATTTGAGAAGGAAAAACATTACAGTTCAAAGACAACAGCGACGTCCGACAATAATCATGATTACAGAGTTTAGATTTTAAATGCAAAAGTCAGGTGATCAAAATTTGCAGAACAAAAACCAACTTTCCTTCCCTTTTTTGATAAACCCCATCCCCCCCCCCAAAAAAACCAACGTGCCTTTCAGTTTTTCCAGCAAATAATACTCTGTGTATTTAAACGGATCCAGGATTGATTTTATCTCATCTGTTGTGTATTGTGATGAAACAAACTGTTTCCACTTCTTCAAGAAATTTTTTGTATCCCTGTCTTTATTCCTCTCCACTTCCAACTGTTCCATGTAGATTGCCTGTTTCAGACAGTCCCTAAGTTCCGAAATCTCAGGTGCCTCTGGAACCAACCAGTGTCGCAACAGACCCTGTGTGGCCGCTAAAAGTGTATAGTGAACTCCTTTCTGTGTCACTATTGGACTCTCAGCCTTCTCATTGTCTGCCTCTCTGATAGCATAATGAAACAAAAGACCCTGCAGATTGAAGGTAAGAGAGATATTCCAAATATCCTTTATGAATCAATTAACTTGTCGCCAAAAACCTTGAACATCCTCACACTCCCATATGCAGTGGTAGAGATTAGCCTTATCCTTCCCACATTTTGGGCAGGCCTGTAAATACCCTGTGTTCTCTGGGCCATGGGGGATATTGAAGGCGTAGATGGATTTATGTATCAATCTAAATAATATTTCCCTCCATTGTTCATTTACGACCGCTTGGCGCACAAATTTTTTGGGCTATGTCAGGGTCTGAAAGAAGAGACTCCCATTTCTGGAATAGAACTCCCTCCTCCCTCTCCGTGTCCTTATTGCGTAAATTGGAATAATTTATGGATCCCCTTGCTATCTCCCAGTTTACACAGCTCCAAAAATTCCTGCGTTTCTCCTAAGGACTGGAGGTTTGTCACATTGGCTCTACAAAAGCTTTCTATTTGTATTGAAGTACATGGTTGGGCCCTAGCCCAAATTTCTCCTGCATATCCCTCCATTTGAGGAGAGAGCCCGTGGGAAGCGCTAGTATGTCACCCAGATTGTGGATCCCTCTTTGCTTCCAACTAGTAAAAAGCTTGTTTTCCATCCCTGCTCTAAACAGAGGCGACGACCATAAAGGATAGGCCTGTGATATATACATAGGCCTTTTAAACATTTTTCTGACATGTCGCCATGTCTCCATAGTATCCCTCAAGACCAAACTTTGTTTGACCTCAGCAGGGTGTAATCCCATCGGGAGATGCAATAGAGTCACTAAGGTATATGGGCAAGCCAGTTGGGACTCCAACAGAATATTGGAAAATATGTTCGAGTTCTTCAGCCAGTCCTGCACATGTCTCCACATTGCCGCTAAATTGTAAAGCCTAATATTTGGAAGTTGGGCACCCCCCTGCAGTTTTCCCATCGTAAGCTTTTTGAAACTGATTCTAGACCGCTTCCCTTTCCAGACAACCTTAGCGAAGGCGGTCTAAAGTTGCTTCACATCGGAGTGTCGCAACAGTAGTGGAATAATTTGTAAGGGGTACAGCAGCCTAGCGAAGCTGACCATCTTGATTAACTGTACTCTCCCCATTATAGATAAAGGTAGATCCCGCCACCACTCCAGCTCCGCCAATATCTTGCTTCTCAAGGGAGGATAATTCAGTGGATATGTTAATGCCCCCCTAGACCCTATCCTGATGCCTAGATAAGTTAGTGAGCTTGCACACATTTTTATTATGCAGATTTGTCTTATAGAGAACCTGTCACATAGATTATGCCCTCCTTGCTGAGGACAGCACAAGCCAGTGTCAGACCTGCTGTTCCCAGCGCTGTGTCCCTTATTATGCAAGATGCAGCAGTTTCAGAGCATTTAAAGGGGTTAAAGGGGTTGTCTCACTACATTGATTCATCTTCTCTCAGTCCTGTTATTTTGTTTTCATTTTGAATTCAGGTGCGTGTTTATTGGCTTCCACTAGGCTGCAGTAGAAGCCAGACCTGTAGCTATAGCGGCCAGTGCTGGCAGCCTATTAGGATAGATCAAACAGGTCTGTAGCTATAGCAACCTGAGGAGCTGATGCAGCCCATACAAGAGGGGATATCTCCGAATAGGTAGGATACTGTTAATGGACAAATATTGAAAAGTGACTTGTTTTTTGCAAGCTCTTTAAAACAAAAAGCAATCCTTGTAGTGAGACAACCCCTTTAATGTTCAAATCTGGTAGTTTGCAGCCAGAAAATAGTCCAGCTTATTCATGAGCAGTGAATAGCCACGCCCACCCACTGATACCCCACCCACTCATGGCTGATTCAACCTATTACTGTGACTAGGTAGAAACCAGTGCGTAAATGTCAGGTGGGCGGGGCTAACACCTGCTCATGAATAAGCTGGACTCTTTTCTGTCTGAAAACTGCAGATTTGAGCAGTAAATGCTCTAAAACTCCAGCATCTTACAGAATACACAGTGCTGGGAGCAGCATATCTGACACTAGTTTGTGCTGCCCTCAGCAAGGGGGCATCACCTATGTGACAGTGTGTGCAGTTCTAAGTAAATCATTCAGAAAAATCAAGAGTGCAATATTGCAATATGAAAATAGTCCTCCCTTTAAGATTTTCCCTGACTTATCTAGGTGTGGTTTGTACATATCAAATAAGAAAAAAACTCATTATGGCATCTTCAAAACATGAAACCCACCTGGTGAACACAGATGTTGCACCTGTCACAGAACACCATATCATTGCCTTCTTCACTGTCAGGAGAACGACACACATCACAAATGACATCCTCATCATACTCAATGCCCAAGCCTTCTTCTGTCTCTATGGCATGACTCATGTTTTCATGGCACTGCCGCTCCAGAACCTCTAATGTCTTCTCCATGGTGTTCTCATCCAAAGGAGCACAGCCTACAGAAATAAGGAAGAAACTGCAATAGAAGCCCTTGGTATAAACAGGACACCAAACAAAAACTAGTGTGTATGACAAGATAGGAAAAAAATGATGGTAGGATACTTATTATACATAATGGCCCACATGTACTAAGACTATTGTATAAGGAAGTACATAGGAGCAGGAGTATATCTGTGCCACAATTTGCACTATTTCCTGCTAGCTCATATCATAAATGTAGCCTAAACCATGTCCCCTTAAAGGGCTGTGCTCATCTCTCACTTTGATGACACAGCGATAACATATGCCATCAAAGTGTGATAGATATGGGTCTGGTACTCTGGTCTATTTTGGAAATGGGTCCCCACAGCCTCCGTTCAGAACAGAGTCAGTGGCGCACAAATCTTTATTCTGTTTTATGGGAGTTTCCAGTAGAGGCGAGCGATGTGTCCCTGCTTGTAGCACACAGGTAGAGATGCTTAGCGCTATTGCATTATATAAGATATGCTGAAAAACAGGGCATGATTTTCATTCACTTTAATACAAAGAGACACAGGCAAGTGCAACCACCTATCTACTATAAGAGACAAAAAAAAAAAGTAATGTGCACGACTGCATCTGAGGACCCTTTACAGTGATGAGCTGACAAACAGCGGGGAATCCAAACAGGTATTACCAAATGTTAGAATATACCTATTCAATCAGATGAATTTACAAGTCACCCTCTTTAAACAGGAAAAAAAAGCATCTAATATAATTGCCCTGGTGTTAATAGATGGGTTAGGCTTCGTCTACAAAGATATGTTAAAATGGCGTCCAAAATCAAGCGGCATTTTAACATCAACGTACCGCAGTTTTTGCCGTAGTTTTGCGCTAAAAGCTGCGGTCGGTTTTCAGATTTCCTGCTGGCCCAGTACACTGACTGTATGGGAATCCGTCGGAAGATAAAGCATGTTTTAAAATCCGCCGGAATCCGGCGGCTTTCAAAATTGACCGGAAAAAAATATGTGCTGCGTAGACTACAGGACGAATTTTCTATTTCAGTCTATGGGGCACTGGTGACAAAAACTTACCATTGCGGTAGGAGTAAAATCTTTTGATAACAGTGTAAAGCTAAGTCAACTCAGCACTGGTTTTTGGTCAGATTTTCGGCAGATTCAGTATTTATAATTCGCCAAATATCTGACCAAAAACCAGTGCTGTGTAGACACAGCCTTACACTTCTCAATAGAATTTTACTCCTACCGCAATGGTAAGTTTTTGTCAGATACACCTACAAACTTTAGGAATGGGTAAACTTGCTTACCATAATGGACATCGCCTATTTTAAATAAGCAGGTAGTTAAAACAAATCTTTTGATAGGCAAGGTTTTAAAGGTAGGGTTTTTTTTAGGGTCAGATTATTCGCTCTCTATATGGGTCAAGATCCTGTATCTATACCAGGGGTGTTAAACTCAAACAGTGGGACAAAATTAAAAGACAAAAAAAAACTTGGACAACATCGAGCACAGTGCTTCTTATCTGTCTCCATTTGGAGTACCCTGCTGCCTGCAGAGATGCTGGGGCAGAGAAGAAGCTGAAATGGTTAAGCGTTGAGACTCCAGATCCTCTGTGAGCGCTCTTTTCAGTCGTATCCGTTGTTGAGCTGTTTCTCCTGCCACATGGTCCCTTCTCTGCTCTATGAAGGGTAGGGCCTGAGTGAGAGCACTGTAATGATAGCTCCTGGCTTTTACCTTTTCTCCTCTGTACAGTACCTGGCTGTTACTTGCAGGCCAAATATAATTACACTATGGGCCAGATTTGGCCCACGGGCCTGATATATACATTTCCTGATTCCTGTCAACAACAAGATATATGCAGGGCATCTCATCAGGCGAGGTCTAGAGGTACGGTAAGAGGCTCCTTGATTCTATATGTAACAGAGGTAAGATGAATCAATGTACTGAGACAACCCCTTTAAGTTACTGTATGATCTTTAATGTGTATAATCCTATTACATCCCTTTGAAGTTAAAAGGCTCCGTCTGGTGCGGTTGGGGTCCATCATGTAACTGATCTGGTGCCACCTCTGCAACAGAGAATCTGAATGGAACCTCTGCCGCAGATTTGAACCGGGCCTTAAACTTTTCCCTCTCACTTTTACATTCCAAATTTCCTAAACTAGAGTATAAGTTGCAGTGGACCCAGATCATAGAGTTGAGGTTCTAGTCAAAGCAGGTACTGCTCTGGTCTACTTGGTGCTAAAATTACACACCAGCCTATTCATTTCAATGGATGAATTGTAATACTATATTGCATGGTCGCAGGTTTCTTAAAATGTATAACCTATGTAACCTTCCTCCAGTGCTAACAACTAATTGCTGAGGTTTTAGCATCCAACATCTGAAAAATCAGCTAACTGCTGAAATGTAAATGTAACCCAATATTGCAGCAGCCAGTGATACTTTGTTCTACCATACAGAAGGTTGTATCCACTGTGTTGGAGATCTACTTCTGAAAATGAAAGGCCCGTAATTAAGTGTGTATTATTTACCCATATCTGCTAATTCAATGTTGCATTCTTGAAGCCAAAAGAGGTCCACATCATCCAGATCATAACGACACATGCTCTCTGCCAGTTCCAGAATGTTTATATAGCCAGGCTCTGTTGGTTCTTGGCCCGAACAATGGATGTACTTTCGAGGACGAGAATATAGAACCTCCTTTACTTTTTCTGCAATGACCCTGAAAATCATGAAAGCAGGTTCTTCAGATTGGAGCACAAAAGAATTTAGACCATAAATACAGTAAGGGTCACACCAATTTTGGGGTGTAGCGACATGAAAGAACAATGCGTTTAAATTGTTACCGTACCTGACCACATTATGTAAAGAAAACTGCATGGAGTTTTACCATAGTTCTAAACGAGGTAAGTGGGCATGTTAAGGTTGAAAGGGGAACATGTAATTCACTTGTCAGAAACCCTACGGTCAATTACCACATTGCAAAACAGCTCCAAGTCGTGGTAACATGTATTATATTAGACTCAGTTTTAATTGTATCATATAAATATACCCTATCAAATGCTTTTAAATAGCTTGAATTACCAAATCAGTGGACTCGAATCTGAGAAGATGTAATCCCCATAAAACATGAGGCAGGAGGGACTTGAAGTGAATTTGAGTTGCAAAGACTTTCAACACATAGACATCACCGATTAGAGCTGAATCCAAATACAATTCGAGTAGCAAAAGTAGTTTTTTTGCCATAAACTTGGATATCCTTTAACTGGTAATGGACCCCAAAAAATGTATAACTACCAATTTTTATATATATTTTTTTAAAACAAGATCCAGTTGTAAGAAATACAGACTTTTTACATATTGAAAGACATATGATATGGTATACTTTGATTATATATATATATATATATATATATATATATATATATATATATAATATATATATATATATATATTTATTATAGAACGTATTTCAATTGTACAATCTAAGATGGAGGCTCTTGCAAAAGTCAACACATGGACAGCAGGTCAGTTTGGAGTGGTCTTGGAATGTACCTGATGTCATGCATGTGTTAATTAAGGTAATACAATAGGGCTCAGGATAACATTGTCAAACCTGACTGACTTCTACATGAAGGTGGACACTAAGGCCTCGTTCACACGGCTTATTGGGGCCGGATTTGCGCTGCAATACGGCGCCAATCCGTCCCTGTCATTACGGTAATCCACTGCTCTCATAGCGAACAGTGGATTCCGTCGCTCCTCCCCGCTCGGCGAATCCGCCGCGGGGGGAGAAAGTGACATGCACATTATTTACGGCGCGTACGCGCCGTAAACAATGCATTGTCTATGGGGCCAGGAGCGGCGCCCCGGCGGCGCCCGGCCCCCGCCCCCGTCCCGCCCCTTATTCACGGCGGATTTGTGAGCTCAATACGGCTCACAAATTCGTCGGGAATAAGCCGTGTGAACACGGCCTAAAGGTCCCGAGGCCTATGGGTAATGGGGGCAGGTATGGTCTTGGGGTATAAAAGACAGGAGCAACTGTTGGACAGGCCTTTTGGCTCTTCGTCTTGGGAGGAAGCCAGCAGACACATGGGGCACATGGAGAGCACTGCACATGGGTGAAGGCCTATTGGTAACATAACATTGTATTTTGATATATGTTATATGATTTGTAACTGTCATTGGTAATTGGTTGTGTAGAGTTTATGTAACACTTGTTGTTTGTTTTATTTTTTTTCATTTGTATCTCCATATCATTAAATAATAACCATAAATCAATATCACATGTTATACAATATACTCTTTTTACACACTTACGTTTGTGTCATCATTTATTGCACCTAACCTTTCGAATCTAACCCAGAAAGAGGGTGGATTGTATATATACAGTATATGTTTGTATAGAGACATATTTATTTATGATATTTATATGACTATATATATGTATATGATACAGGGAATTTCTTACACAGTTTATTCACATAGGGGACACATATTCAACACAATGGGATCAGACAGCAATGAAAGAAAACAAAATGTGAATACAAAGTATATATACCTTGTATACCAATACAAATGTAATAGAATATATCACAATATATAACTCCATTGTTAACGTGTAAATATCACAGAATATAGTCGCAAATTTACCAAGTGTGATCTCAATATGGATAAAACTTGAATAAAATCTTCTAATAAACATTAAATTTAAACCAAGTAACTTGTGTATGTACTTTGTACATTCTTTTGTGCATGGTGACCATAGGGGTTCTATATGAATACCTGAGGCTAGCACCGCCCATCTGACAGTTATTCACATTTCTACCTATTCAAATTAATAGGTTAATCAGCTGTGAGGTGGGCGTGGCTAGCATTCGGTAGGCGGTGCTAACACCTGTTCATGAATAAGCTGGACTCTTTTCTGGCTGAAAACTGCAGATTTGAGCATTAAATGCTCTAAAACTCCAGCATCTTACAGAATAAGGGGCACAGTGCTGGAAACAGCAGGTCTGTCACTAGCTTGTGCTGTCATCAGCAAGGAGGGCATAACCTATGTGACAGGGTCTCTTTAAACACCACTAAAAAAGCATATGATGAAGGGGAGCTGAAGACCTTTTCTAAAACAAATGATGATAGTGCAGATGATTCTATTTGTACCTGAGAGAAGGCTCTGGGATGGAATCTGGGTTAGCAGGTACTTGGACACCCTTCTCCCACTCCTGCTTCCATGTGTCTGCAAAGTGATAGTAGTCTTCTGTATTGACATGTTGGGAATCTGGAATCTTCATGGCACTGATTAGGTCTTTCCGGAAAACCTGATAAATACACAAAGACATGAAAATTAGAATGTGAACTGCAAGGCCAATTATACAGCAGGCTTACTAGAAAAAACAAGTAGTCAAAAAGAGTTCTGTTCAGATAAAAAGATTCTCACCTATTCTAAGGGTACGTTCACACAGTGTTTTTGGGCCGCATTTTACATGCTGGAAAATGGCCCAAAATTAGCCTCACACAAGCGTCAAATCTTCCTTCCTTGACTCTAGTAAAATACACCTCATCATTGACATGAAGCTTTTTTCACAAGTGTAATTTTTTGGACACAATTAAAATAATTTTAAAAATAAGTGACATATCAATTCTTGAGGCGTCTTTCGGAAACAACAATGGGGATTGTATTTTTCAAAATACTCATCAGGCTTTTTTTGTAGCAGATTTGGACACAGATTTTAAAGCGTAAGTTTACACTTCAAAAAACGCTGTGTGACCATACCCTAAAACTAAACTCTGGTTCCTGCCTACACACAGGTACATTTCAACTTGACAACTAAGAGTTAAGACTTGTTCACAATGTTGGCATGGACCGTTTCTGGTAGATTTCTGCTGTTCCTAGTCTAGCAGTCTATTCCTTCTGTTTAAAAGGAAAAAAACGGGATACACAACAGACCCATTATAACGCAAATCATCATATCCATCATGGATTCTGCCAGTCAGTATCCGGTCTTATCCCAGCTGTTGTCCTGAATGCTAGCATATTCATATTAAAGGGCTGTTCTGGGACTGATCATAGCTAGTTGGTGCAAAGAGGGATGAGTAAAAATATTAGATAACAATCCTACTTAGATTTGCTGGAGTTGTCATGTGAATGATGGACATTCACTGCTTACTTCCTGGGTGAGAAAACCGGCAGCCGGAAGGCAGGTTTTCGCTTTTATTTTCACTCATACTCTGAAGGACGAACGAACATTGATCAGTCCCGGAACACCTTTATAGAAAATATTCTTTAACCCTTTTATAGTGTGGACCACGATACCACATTAGTAGACGTCCTCTTTTGGTCTATATTAAAGGACTTATTACTTACAAAAAATGTGGTTATTGCATTTTACAGACCATTTTGACAGTCCTTAAGCATATTTTACCAAAGAAACATGTGGGTCACACTTTATCTTTGGAAGACAACAAAATTCTTTAACAGTTCGTTTAGTCCTGGAACACTCCTTTAAGTCTCATTTTTGTTCATTTTATCTGCATCCTTTTCTAAGGTATCCATAGTAACGTGCTGAGAAAAGGTGCCACGGAGTGGATTTTTTCTCTGACTGTTTTAAAGAAGAAAAAAAAAAAAAGGACAATTCTGGGTCAGGGTGTTTTGTATAAACATAGCCAAATGTGTCAGTCATGATAAATCCCATCACTGAAGATAAGATTTTATGTTCTGAATTAGGAAACAAAGGGCCTCATTCATGATAACTGTCTAAGCGCAAAACTGTCTTTGTTTCCCATAGCTCAGCTTTCACTACTTGATCTACTCTGGAAAATTAAAGCTGAGCTCTGATTGGTTGCTATGGGCAGCAAGGACAGTCTGAGGCTATGTTCACACGGTGTATTTGCAGGGCGTAATTACGCCCCGCAATTACGCCGTGTGACCGGGGGCGGGGCGGGAGCGGGGGGATGAGCAGGGGGCCGGCACTTCTCCGGCCCATAGACTTGAAGTGCTAGCGGCGCGTATACGCCGCTAGTAATTCACATGTCAATTATCTCCCCACCCGGCGGCTTCGCCGGGCGGGGAGGAGACGTAATCCATAGTTCTCTATGAGAACTGTGGATTACCGTAATGAATGGGCCGTTTTCGGCCCGTAATTGGCGCACTTCGAGCGTATTATCGGACCGAAAATAAACGGCCTGATTGTTAAGCAGTGTGAACATGCCTTTAGGGTGCGTTCACACGGCATCCATATACGTATTTGGATCCATCTGTCAGACCCTAAACGGACCCAAACAAGCATCTAACAAATAGCAATGTGATTTTTATTGCTTTTAATATGAAACGCATCAACATTTACATGAGTGATCGCCGATGCGTGTCTCATTGCGTCTTTCGGATCTGTCCTAAGAATTGACATGTCAATTCTTGGTCCGAAAGACGCAGCAGGAGCCCTATTTAAAACTATAGGGTACGATCCTGCTGCATCTAAAACACGCAGCGGTGTGTTGGATCCGATCGTCAATGCGTTTTTGGATGCAATTTTCGGATCCAAATTCACCGTGTGAACCTGCCCTTAGGCTTACAGTTTTCATAAATAAGGCCCTTTGTATCTAGAGATGTAATGAGATAACAGCTGCTCCTGCCAAATGTGCCAGACCTTGCAATGCATTTATAGCAGGTCATGTCTGACATCTGGAACGATCAGCTGCCCTGCAGGAGGAGAATATTCAGCAGGGCACCGAGTGTGCAAGCTTTAGCAACTGACAAATAATCTAAACCATATCTATGTCACAGCTCACAGGCAGCAAAATCACTGTCCGAGCATTTGGAGTTAAATTCATCTCAAAGTACTTGTGAGAAACGAGCCAGTAACAAATGCCTGGTAATCTCTCCCCTAAGAAATACTGCACAGCAGTCAGATTTGTGAAACCAAATCAATTCTATTTTGTAGGGATGTTCTTAATAGAGTGCCAAGGGAATGTAATTAATGAGGCAATCCTGTGTAATACCTTCACTACAGTCGTCTTCGTGACAAAACACATATACAGTTGACTGCCACACCAGCGCGCACCTGCAGACTTGTTTTTCAGAATGGATGAGCTGACCAGATTTTGCTTTTAGACTGTGTGCATGGGTGAGTGGCTGCCCCCATCTTGGTTTTTGCACTCCACCCATCTACACAGGTGTTTTTAATCAGATCAGGTTATAGCTGGAACCTTGTCTCCCTGAAGTGTGGAGGTCTGAACAGACACCAAGAGAGGTAACAGAGTAGGATCCCATCAGGATTGAAGTCACCTTTCCGTGGTAGATGGGCTTTCACAGTTTTGATCAAAAATGTAGACTAAGAACCTCAAAACTTTTCTATATTCTAAAATAGCAGAAATGCTTTTCCGAAAATTCCTGTGTCCTCTTTGACTGTTTTTAGTGCTTGTAGAGTGCTGCCGATATTGTGTTGGATTTGCATTGCTTTTAGCTGTCACACCAGCGTGCACCTATAGACTCATTTTTTAAAATGGGTGTGCTGACCATATTATTTGACATACACTGTACACTCCATAACATCCATTTGTACTTCTAAAGCCTCATTCACATCTGTGTTTAGCTTTCTGTCGTTCTATTATATTTCGTAATGAAAAAAGCGGTAAAGATCAATCGCCCATTGATTTCAGTGGGGTTTTTAGACTTTCAGTTTGGCTCCATTTCGTCAGAATTAGGTTTTCCTGATGGAAAAAGTAACGTAGTACACTGCACTATTGTTTCCATGAAAAAAAAGAAAAAATTGATTTGATGGAAAGGACCTCTCAGTCTGTTTTTTAACATTACAGAAGGGTAACAGTTTGCATCCGTTTCTACATCTGTTAAACGGATCTGTTAATTTTTCTGGGCATTATGCACTGACATATTTCAGACTTTTAAAAAAAAATAAAAAAATTGTTTTTAATGGAAACTTATTAAATCAAAAAAAAAAAAAAGAGACTTTTTGTTTCTAAGAGCTTGTTCACACGGAGTAAGTATACACTCCGTGTTACAAGCGCTTTAGGGATCCGTCTTGGGGTCCGCTCTGTCGGTCCCCAAGATGGA
Organism: Phyllomedusa bahiana; assembly: GCA_025379985.1. Taxonomy (NCBI): domain Eukaryota; kingdom Metazoa; phylum Chordata; class Amphibia; order Anura; family Hylidae; genus Phyllomedusa; species Phyllomedusa bahiana. The sequence goes on along the minus strand of JAODAL010010167.1, from coordinate 22,728 downwards.
TCTAAACAATTAGCAGTGAGAATCTCACTGCGCTGAACACGGAGCGGCGTTCACATGAGAGATCGCCGCTGTGTGTTTCAATAGCTCAGCTCCATCTTGAAAAGAATTGACATGCATTTCTTTTCAAGACGGAGCGGAGCTGCGCTATTGAAACACGCAGCGGCGATCCCTCATGTGAACGCCGCTCCGTGTTCAGCGCAGCGAGAATCTCCCTGCTAATTGTTTAGATCCATCTTGGGGACCGACAGAGCGGACCCCAAGACGGATCCCTAAAGCGCTTGTAACACGGAGTGAAAACTTACTCCGTGTGAACAAGCCCTAGCAGTTCTATACAACGGATCAGTTAAAAAAAAGAAGAAAACTGCACTTCTGTTTGCATCAGTTATTGTCCGTCTTTGGTTATAGATTCGTTCCATCCATTTGGGATGTAAAGCCAAACGCAGATGTTAACCAGGGCTTAGGTTGTGCTGTACTGCCAGAATTCTCCTGTTCCCAGTCATCTTAGTCCTATGTAATGACAGCAGCAATTTTGCATCGTGTCACCTCATCATGACAGAGGGCCACAGGCCCTCGAGGATAAAATAAATTCAATAGGATAGTAGACAATCCCCCTCCTCCCTTCCAAGCTGGTTTTTACAGGCTCTCCATTTTTCTTTTTTAAATGACAGATTCCTGGCTAACCCCTTCATGTACAAAAAGAATATACTTTCAAACGCCTCAAGCATTTCAGCAGTTTTATATCCGATGCTAATCATAGATGGTAAATATAAAGATATTGAAGAGTCCTTTCAACTTTCCTGTTGATGTTTAACCTTTAGCTGCCAGGGGTTCCTGAATATCATATCAAAGCATAAGCACAGATGGGGCCAAATATCTGTTCTTTGAAACATACTCCGATCATACATTCACTGTTGTGTACCAATTAATTAATACGATCATATTGTATGCGGGGGAAGATAAGTGACATGTCAATTTTTTCCAAATGGGGAGAGCATGGGGGCATGCCCAACGCCACCCGAGCACTATCAGTGCATATAGTCAAGAGCGATGATCTCCCGAAAACACCAAAATGTTACTGCAGGCTGCTCACCCTCGCACTACCGAGTTTCGGATCGTAATCGATGAAAATTAGCCCCAATAGGGTATTCCTAAACACCTTAAAAATAATCAATTACAGGAAGATTTACAATATAATATTCGGGACGATTAGTATTTAGATAAACCCCAATGCAGTTGCCAAACTATTCACCTAACAGTTCTAAACTCTCTCATTTAGCATAAACAGGGGCACATTTTATACAGTTTGCGTCCAGAATTCTGGCTCAATTTGTGCCAAAAATAATGTCTTGCAAGCTTTTCGCCACATTTACTAGGTGTTTTAGACAGTTTCCAACGCTTCTGCCCCTCGTCCAACCAAGGGGTGTGGCCTCGGCCTCATAAAAAGGAGTGTGATTTCGCAGGGAAAAGGGGCGTGGCTTAAATGATAAATGTGGCGCATTGTAAAACTGTCTAGTCTAACTTTACGTGGTCTTAGAGTAAGACACTATTGATAAATCTGCCCCAATGACTTCTTTCCAGATCACAGAGCTGGTCTAGAAACCTCTCTCATAGAAGTTCAAAGGATTCTATGCCCATAAACCTACAGTGAAGCAGATCTCTTAATGCTGTAAAAAGCAACTAAGGCAAGATGGTTGCCACCATAACTATATACAGAAAAGAGTGGCAAAATCTACTATCAGAAAAGAGTAACAGATTAGAAGATGCAAATATGTACCATTATCTGGTTTTAATTAGAGAAAAAAAAATATTGCCAATATATAAACCGCGTTTTTCTCCTCCATTGCAAACATTTTGAGCATTTTCTATGTGTGGCATTTGTGTAAGAAACTTTTTTTTTTTTTACATTCTATTGAGAAGCCTATGGGAAGAAATGCAGAATAAATACCTATTTCCTGATTTTTTAATTAGTTCCGACTATGTTGCATCATTTTTACTTCTTCTACCAAGGAATTTTATGCCCTTATTTTTCTACAACTGTGTAGGGATAACATATGGGGCATAATTACATTTTCTTCTAATATGCATAAATTATAAAATCGCACTCACTAATTATTTTCACTACTGTTATATGTACATACTGATGTCATTAAAAATTAATATGTACAAATGTATAAAATGAATTTTTATATGATTGAGGATTGAAATCAGACACTTTACATATTTTTATGTTTAATGTTTCACGCAACTTAAATGCTCTTTAGCTTCAGGGTTCTAGGAGTGAAAGGTGTAACGTTTTAACTGTACTGCTGCCAGCCTTTTTTTTACTGCATAATTCTCAACTCTTATTTGTACATTTTTGTCACCCATGGAGAAGCTTACTTGTAATAATTAGCACACAGCTTTAATTGACATTAGCAACATAGTCAGCAAATCTTATAAGGGCATATCCCCACGGCACGGGTTTTGGGCCGGTTTTCAGAACGCCTGAAAAACCGGCCGACAATTAGCACAATTGTGCTCTATGGAAAACCCGTGCAGTAGTCCCCACTGCATGGGTTTTCCGCCCGGTGGTTTTGCCGCCAGCGGTCCGGCGGCAAAACATTGGAGAAGCACCATCTTCCGTCCGGTTTTCGGACAGAATATGTGCTTCTCAATGGGAGGGGTCTTCTCCGCTCATCGCGGAGAAAAGCCGTCCCCCTCGCGGCCGTGGGGACGGGCGCAAAACAGGACAAATACCGGCCGGCAAACCGTCCGGTATTTGTCCTGTGCCGTGTAAACGCACCCTAACCAGTTTCTTGGTTCCACTTTTTTATTTTAGCCCAACATAGAGTTATAAAAATCTCTAATTTAAACTGACCCTAATAGCAATATATAAATCTACAATGTACATGGCAATAACAGTGGATAAAAGAGGTATATGAACATAAATCACAAAAACCGTCTACAGCAGACAGATTTTTTTGGGGTTTTTCTTTACATAAGAAAAAATGTGTGTGTACATACAGTAGAAACCAGAAGTTTACATACACTATATAAAAAGACACATCTGCTTGTTTTTCTCACTATCTGACATGAAATAAGAATAAACCTTACCCGTTTTAGGTTATTTAGGATTAACAAAATTATTCATATTTGCCAAATGCCAGAATAATATGAGAGAGAGAATTTTTTAAGGCATTTTTATTAGTTTCTGCAAATCAAAAGTTTACACACACTAGGATTACTATGGCTTTAAACAATTTGGGACAGTCCATATGATGGTGTCATGTCTTTGGAAGCTTCTGATAGGTTTATTGGCAACATCTGAGTTAGAGACACACCTGTGGATGTATTTCAGTGCACACAAGAAACATACTGCTTCTGTGTGTAACATCATGGGAAAGTCTAAAGAAATCATCCAAGATATCAGGAATAGAATTGTGGACTTGCACAAGTCTGGATCATCCTTGAGTGCAATTTCCAGATACCTGAAGATGCCTCTTTCATCTGTACAAACAAGATGGGAATGTCCAGCCATCATAACGCTCAGGAAGGAGACAGGTTCTGTGTCTCAGAGATGAACGTGCTTTGGTCATGTGCATATCAACCCAAGAACAAAAACAAAAGACCCTGTGAAGATGCTGGCGGCAGCTGGTAAGATTGTGTCATTATCCACAATGAAACAAGTACCGTATCAACATGAGTGGAAAGGCCACTCTGTCAGTAAGAAGCCATTACTCTAAAAGAAACCTATAAAAGCCAGATTAACGTTTGCAAATGCACACAGGAACAAAGACGTACATTTTTGGAAATATGCCCTGTGGTCTTACGAAAGGAAAGTTGAACAGTTTGGCCATAATGACAATTGTTACATTTGGAGGAAAAAGGGAGAAGCTTGAAAATCTAAGAACACCATGCCAACTGTCAAACACGGGGATGGCAGCATCTTGATTAGGGGTTGTTTTGCTGCAGGAGGGACTGGTGCACTTCACAAAATAGATTGCATCGTGAGGAAAGAAAATTATGTGGCAATACTGAAGCAACATCTCAAGACATCAGCCAGAAAGTTAAAGCTTGGGCGGAAATGGGTCTTCCAAATGAAAAATGATCTGTAGAATGCTGCCAAGCTCGTTACTAAGTGGCTTAAGGATAACAAAGTCAACATTTTGGAGTGTCCATCACAAAGCCCTGATCTCAAGCCTATTGAAAATTTATGGGCAAAGCTGAAAAGACAGGGGCGAGCAAGGCGACCTACAAACATGGCTCAGTTACACCAGTTCTGTCAGGTGGAATGGGTCGAAATTCCTACCAACTATTGTGAGAAGCTTATGGAAGGATATCCAAAATGTCTGACCCAAGCCATACAGTTTAATGGCAATGCTACCAAATACTAATGAAGTGACGTTGCAGAAAGTAATAAAAATGCCTTCAAAAAATTCTCATTATTCTGGTAAATGGCAAATATAAATAATTTTGGTTCCTAATTGATCTAAAACGGGTAAGGTTTATTCTGATGTCAGATAGTGAGAAAAACATGCAGATGAGTCTTTTTATATAATGTAAACTTCTGGTTCCAACTGTATGTATGTTTATAATCTCACAAATTAACTGAAGTAGATGAAGGAAAAAAAAAAATTGTCCCTAGACTATACAGAACTAAAAAATGGAATGCAGAAGCCATCTATAAATAAAGGCTATTCTTTGGACAATCAACAGATCTTTTGAACAATTTAACAATTTGAATGGGCATTTTCTTATAGCTGTTATAACTGCACGTACAGAAGACTACAATTGTGAATTTACATTCATTTGAAAAGGGGTTGTCCAGTTAAAAAAAAAATATATGTATATATTATAACATATATATATATTATATATATATATATATATATATATTTTATATATATATATAATATATATATATATATATATATAGTTTTTATAATATATTATATTTATATATATATTATTTTATTATAAATACATACACACACATATATATTTTATATACACATTATATATATATATATATTTTATACACACACACACAATATATTATATATATATATATACACACACACACACGGGACATATAAAAATTATATATGTGTGTGTATAAAAATATATAATGGTGTTATACAATTATATTATGTGTGTGTGATAAGAATAATATATATGTGTGTGTGTATATAAAATATATGTTGTATAAAATTTAATATTTATATTATATATATATATATGTGTGCATGTATATAAAATATATATGTGTGTATGTGTAAAATATATACAGTATGTGTGTGTGTGTGTATAGATATATATATATATATATAAAATATATATTTTTTTAACTGGACAACCTTTAAATCATGTAAATTCACAATTGTATCTCTGTCATGCAGTTTGACAGTACCCCATTTAGTGTGCATTTCTTAGTGAAACACAAACATATAATTATTAAAATAAATAATATAGTATAATATTTTAACTGGACTTTTTTTTTTTTTTTTTATTGTTTTGTTAAATAGGGTACCAGGATATTAAGAACTTAATTTATATATAGAAAAGGAACAAGTGAATCAGAAGATCAGAAAGACCCTACGCTGGAACAATGATGTAAAGAACAGTGAGCAGAATATTTTTCTCAGTTTTTTTTATTGTCTTCTTGAATGGGGTACCAGGATATTAAGAATTTATTATATAATATATATATATATATATATATATATATATATATATATATATATGTTTGTTCGTTTTCTGAGCGGGGATGTCAAAGCTGCAGCTGCTGATTGGCTGCTGCAGGCACATGCATTTGTTTACATCATGCTCATGGTGATGATATGAATGAGTGGCATGTGACAGCTGCAACCAAAAAGCAGCTGCAGTGGTGACATCCCCACTTGGAAGAAGAACAAGGTAAACAGAAGATCAGAGAGACCCTACGCTTTAACAGTGGAATAGAGGAAGATTTTAAGTTTTAATGTTATTCATTCTTCTACTTGAAACGTAATGGTAAAAATATCTATCAAATCGACAGGGATATAAACTTGTGTATACATCATGGTGTCAAAGCTACAAAATATCAGAAGAGCCTTCAAAAGGAAATTTCAGAGATCCATGTGGTAAGACGAGCGTTAGTAAAGACAAAATGGTTGGGGGAGAGTGGCACCGTGGAAATAAACACTTGTAAACCCGCCACCTGGGTCTTGAAGTCACTAATATATGCTTATGTAAAAGGGTACATTCACACTGGATGGAAAGATTTCTGATTTGCTGCAGTGGAAAATCCCCAGCAAGTCTGCAGGTATACCTGAATTCACAAATTCTAAATTCGGGGCTGGATTATGTAAATGAAAAACAAAACAACTCCCCCACCCAAAAAAAACAACACAGAAAATGTCAGTGTATTTAAAATCTGCCATCACAACAATGTGATTTATTGAAGATTTCCACTTTTCAATTCTGCTTTGTAAATAAGTTTCCAAAGCAAGTGCATAAAAATTAAAATTTTATTCACTGAATTTTTGGAGAGAAAATCTTCAGTGTATCCATCATGTGCCTAGATGGTGACTGTTCATTAAAATTGTAGATGACAGTTTGTTTTTACCTAAACATGAATAAGATAATGCATAAAAATGTAGAGGATATCAATTTTTTTCTCTCTTTTTAAGATGATTCTTGTAAGCATTGATTTCTAAATATAATGTTTAAATTGGCCAAACATCTTTTTTCTATATTTGAAAGTAATATCTAATAAAGTAAACCTTCAAGTGCACGCTATGGTGCTCACTTAAATATGGTGCTCACTTGTAAACTCATAACTCTGTGCTGTATAACTTTTTTTTTTTATATCTTTTAAGTGACGCAGTTGTATGGGGGCTTGTTTTGTGCGGGAGTGTTGTATTTTTAGGGGGCGTAGTTTAAGTTTACAAATATATTATGGCAGAATTATTATTTTTTTTTTTTAAACTTAATTTTTTGGACAGTGGAGATGCTCCCCAGGCTCAGTTGGGTCACTGGGAGTCCCAATCACCCGACAGGGCAGGGGGAGAGTGCTGCGGGTCACTGACTGTCATTCAAATGGTTAAGCGTCAGGGAGCAGAGGTTTCCCCCTGCTATCCGGTGCTTGCAGAGACTGCTTTAGAAAGCGCTGGGAGCCGCAAAACCTCTGTTCTGCAGCAACGTCAAGACATCAATACAGAGGAGCGACCTGAAATGCTTGCTGTCAAAAGACGGCAGGAGGTCGTCAAGGGAGTTAAATCATAGAAAACTGACCAAAGCAACAGAGGCAAATCATTGGCTACAAGGAGTTATCACATGAAGCAAAGATGTCCACAAGTTTTGTTGCAGATGTAATACTGGCAACAAAAAGAAATGTGTCAAGCGTATGGCATCACCATTTCCATAAATTAACCCATTTTACCACCTCCTAAATACAACCTATAAATCACCCCGCTCCAAGGCTTGCGCTATGTACCTCGGCAGACTTCTTTTCCTCCTCTGTTGTGTTTTTGTCCTTGCTTCTGTACTGAAAACAGGAAGAAAAGGAAGTTGATGGACCTGCAAATAAAATAAGAATACATTACTGATTATGCCCTACAAGGGAAAGTACTTCATTGTATACAGGTGGACAAAACAAAATTGTTGGGACCCTCCAGTTAAGCAAAGTTAAACCCACACTGGAATAACCTGAAACTGGCAAAAGTGATAAGTTTAAATTTAGGGTATGTTCACACGGCGTATTTGCGGGGCATACTTTGGCGCGAAACTGCACCAAAATACGCCCCCACAATTATGGTATAATCATAGCACTCAATGAGTGCTATGTTAAAAGAACGTATTTCCGGCTTCGGATGTACTTTTTTGTTTACGGCGGGATTGAACTGTAAAAGAAGTGCGTCCCATTTTCCCCTTATTGCCGGTTTTACGTGCTGGTGAATATATTACGAAAACTAAAAAATTGGGAGTGAGGGCGACGAACAGCCATATTGCCCCTAATGTTTTGTGAAAGGTCACGCAGGTTTGGACCAAGGTGTGTTGTATTTGCCAACCATGCAACTGTCAGTGTATTGCAGGCGTTTGGTACATAATTTACGCAAACCCTTCAATATTCGCTTTTGTCTGATTTTTATTCTAGACTGAAAAATTAACCATCATGAAATTATTAGATTATGATTTTTATTCTGTGAACATAGAGCTGATATGACTTGCCAAAAAGCTCCAGTTTTGTGTCATCTGTTCAAGGACTTTCTGCAAGAAGCTTTCTGGCTTGTCAACATACATTTCACCAAAGTCTCGCTTTCCTCCTCGGTTAGCTTCCATGAAGTCCACTTTGGCAAAGACCGTGATGGATGGTGCGATCTAAAACCGATGTACCTTAACCTTGGAGTTTACGTCTAATTGTTTTGGAAGTTGTTCTTCACTCTTTGGTTACCATTCATATTACCCATCTCTTCAACTGGTCATTAATTTTCCTCATGTGGCCATGTCCAGGGAGGATAGCTATAGTCCCATAGAACTTGTGAATAAGGTGTGTAATTCTAGTAATAGAAACATCAAGCCAATTGTAGATGGTCCTATAGCCTTTACCTTTAACATGTTTGTCTATAATTTTCTTTCTAATCTCTTGAGACAACTCAGTTCTTAGCTTCCTACAAGTTTATAAACACACAGTTCACATTATTATGAGCATTTCCTACTTTCGACATTGGCAGTGTCTATCTCAAAGGTAATTACATGTCATGAGCTGGCTTGGTGGGTATATAAAATTTGTGATAGACTGTCTGCACACATATCTCTTGTTGCTGACAGAGGCAAAAGAGGCGATTAATTAGGGTTGCTGAATGGGAAATTATTGGCTAGATTATTAGCTCTTGGGTCAGAAGTGGCAGTTTTTCTGAAACTACACAGTTTGTGTGCTGCTGTGGTAAAAATGTATCATAAGTGGACAAATGGTGCCATTGTGAATAAACAATGTGGAAACTGTGGAGCACCACAGGCCATTTATGTAAAAAGTAAATGTCAGCTAGAAAGGGATGCAGGAGCGGAACAACGTGCTACAGCAGAGTGGCTCATCTCCACAATGAACCAGGGTGCTACAAGATGTGTGTCTAAAGAAATAGTTCAACTGTTTATGGGGCTCCGAAGCAAACAGGTGGTCACTGCACCTCTGCTAAGAAAGTTGCATGAGCAGAAAAGGCTTCAATTTTCACAGCAGTATCGAAAAGTGGACCTCTGCCGATTGGCAGTGTTGCTTTCTTAGAGGAGTCAGTTTTTCTTCTTCATTGAAAGACTGGATGTTGGGGTGTCAGGAGAGAAACATCAAAGTACAAACACCCTGCAACAATTGCTGGAAGAACACAAGCTGGTGGTGGCAAAGTTATGGTCTGGAGAATGTTCCTGTGGCATTCGCTGGCTCATGCATTGCATGCATGTAGAAGGCACTCAACTGATTTGGGTATGAATCCACACTTGCAGATCACACACACTCATACATGCTGGATATGTTCAAATATCCTCCCTCACGCACCCTCCAGCAGCTGTTGGATACACTGTAGCCAGCATGGCTCCAAATACCTGTGACAACCTACCAGGACCTTATTGAGTCACGGTTGGTCATAATAATGTGACTCAACTTTGTATATTGAACATTCCAATTACTAACACTAAAGATATTTTCTATATGCATTATACTCATTGTGCCAGATTCAGCCATTAAAGGGGTTGTCTCGCTACAAGGATTGCTTTTTATGTTAACGATCTTGCAAAAACAAGTCACTTTGCAATATATGTACATTAACAGTGCCCTACCTATTCCTAGATATCCCCTCTTGTATGGGCTGCATCAGCTCCTCAGGTTGCTATAGCTACAGACCTGTTAAATCTCTCATAATAGGCTGCCAGCACTGCTTGTTATAGTTACAGACCTGGCTTCTACGGCATCCTAGTAGAAGCTAGTAAACACGCCCCTGAATTCAAAATGAATCCAAGACAACAGGACGAATCAATGTAGTGAGACAACCCCTTTAAACGGTTTGTCAAATGTCTGTATGCAGCATTAGGCTATGTATACAGCATGCAAAAATAATCGTATTTTCGGCGGTTTAAGGATTTTAAAACCGCTGAGAATCCGATTGTTTTGCATGCCCATAGACTTTCAGAGAAAAAACAACTTGTAGTCTACACATGTCGTTTTTTTCTCGGATCGGATACCGGCGCGGCGGTTTTAGGAAGATGTCATAAAAACTGCCGGCGCCGGCCGTTTTTCCGTTGGATTTCCATACATTCAACTGTATGGGCAGATGGGGGAAAAGGCTAAAACCGACCACGTATTTTGCGCAAAACGTGACAAACCGCGGTTGTGCATTGAACAAAAAGAAGTCAGCTTTGTGACGGTTTTTGTCTACTACTGGTCTCTTGTAGTGAAATAACCAATTTAGTTAGTGGCATGCTATCACTATAAATATAAGAGCTATATTCTATCTTTGTGAAGATTAAGACTAGTTTAGATTACCAGTGTTGTAATACTCACTTTCATTGTCTGAGCTGTCGCTGCTGCTGAGGTGCCTGTGTCGCTTCATCCTGACGCATCCTCTACAGAAAAAAAAAGAAAAGTAAGAACTGTAAAAGAGCAGTAAAAATAGAAAAATAGAAAATACTCTGTGCCGATCCATTATGTACAACTGTGTGTAGCCTACATCCTCCTGATGAAGCAGTAACATGAAAAGTGGGTAGCGGTGCCCTGTGGGAGTGAGCGGACATGGGCAAGACTTCATAGGATAATACTGATTGTAAAACCTCAGGTATTAAAGAGAACCTGTCACATAGTTTTTGCCCCCCAGGCTGAGGACAGAACAAGCTAGTGTCAGACCTGCTTTGTCCAGCACTGTGTCCCTTATTCTGTAAGTTGATGCTGGAGTTTTCATGTATTTAATGCTCAAATCTGCAGTTTTCAGCCAGAAGAGTCATTCGAAGAGTCCTTCAGAGTGTCAGTTTTTTTCAAACCCCGCCCACCTGAGGCTAGCCCCGCCCACCTCAACTGACAAACCTACTACTTTGAATAGGTAGAAACATGTGAATAACTGTCAGTGGGCGGGGCTAGCCTTTGGTGGGGGGGCTAACACCTACTCATGAATAAGATTTAAGGGGTAAATGCTCTAAAACTGCTGCATCTTACAGAATAAGGGGCACAGTGCTGGGAATAGCAGGTCTGACACTAGCTTGTGCTGTCCTCAGCAAGGAGGGCATAACCTATGTGACAGGTTCCCTTTAAGGGGTTCATGCTGCCCTTATATGTGCGTGTTTGATCCACGGGGCATATGTGATGTGTATATGTATATATTTATCTCCATGCATGCTCATGTGGTTTATTCCGATGTGTCTCTATAACAACATCACTTGGATTTTTATAAAGTATAAATTGACCCTTTCAATTGTGTTTGGCTAATGACTCCATGTTTGCCTATGCAGGGGATCTAATGAGTGTGAGTTTAGGCGTGATGATATTTGGTTAGATTGGAAGGCTTGGTGATTTTGTAAAGCCCAACACTAACAAATCAGTGCTGTATAAAAATATCAGGATAACAGCCTACAAAAAAATTGTAGTAACAATTGGAAAATATTTTGTCTAAATGATTTTTACCCCGCTAAATTTTGGGGTTATTACTGAAATACCATCAGAGTCACAATGGGTTGTCCAGGTTATCTAAAAAGAAATAAGCTACTGGTGGCTGACAATTAAAAAACAAAAAAAACCTATACTCCTCTTCCTCAGTTCAATTCCAGCACTGCATCTCTCTGGTTTACTTTCTTCTTTTTCTGAATGGAGGCATCACCACTGCAGTGATCCTATGCCACTTCCTTACACCAATATTTGGAGCTGTTCACTTCCAAAAGAGGATGTAAGGGAGTGGCACGTGACCGCTGCAGTGGTGATGCCTCGGTTTGGAAAAAGAAGTAAACCAGAGAGAGACAGCCCTGGAACATAGTAGATAAGGAGAAAGGGGAGTACTGGCGGTCCCTGTGTTACAAATGTGATAGGGACTGTAGGTTTGTTCTTAAGTTGAATTTATATGTAAGTCGGAACAGGTAGATTTATTAAATGTAAATCCAGCAGATTGTTTTGGATAGTGCAGAGAAGGGTTTTTACATTTGTTTTGCTGTCTGTGTCCCTGTTACAAAGATTTCACCTCGTTTTCACCTCATATGCTGCTGTGGCATGCTGAAACTTGTCGTTCCACAGCTACTGTCTGCTGTGGAACATGGAACTACAAGTACCAGCATGCCCCATAAGTCTCCATTTGCAACTAGGGGACAGATGTAAGTCGAAACGGTTTAAGTCAGGGACTGCCTTTATATGGTTGTTTTTTTTTTATATTATTGGCCATCAGTAGCTTATTATTTTATTATTACATGAACTGGACAACCCCTTTAATCTAACCCAGGTGTACAATGCTGCTTTTTCTACACACAAGGTAGAAATCAAAAGAAATATAAAGAGACTAATCTGTCCCAGCAAAGACGTGGCCATAGACTTTTCAAGGCTGGGTTCAGAAGTTGCATCTGCCTGGTGGTAGTGTACTGTTCAGCAATGAACCAGGAGACAAAACGAGCATAGAAATATATTTAGGACGTGCACTACCAAGCAACTCCAACATGTGACACATCAAAAACGCACATTTATAGTCAAGCACCAAAGAGAAAAACGTTTCATGAATGTATATGACTGTAGTAAATACATTTTTATTGCAGATGCTAAACATACAAAACAATAAGGTAACAACAAGTGCGCAGAAGATCCCAGTCACAGGCAAACCATAGTAAGTGTCAATGTCACATATGCAAACACAAAAACAGACCAGCAGCATTCTGCAAGCGCTAGGAGACCAACACTGAATGGGTCTTTCTATGTAGTGTATGTAAACTTCTGGTTTCACCTGTACTTGGTTAGGTGGCAATGCTGGAACTCCAAAACTAGAGCTGAAAGTGGAAAACAGGTACCAGTTTCAGAATCAGCACCCCAAACATACTCAAAAACGGTTCCAACTTTTAAGGCACCAAAATGAGTGTTATTTTAAAGTGCATTTTGCCATATGTAATAAACAGGGAAGTATGAGGCTCTTGCACATTTTGAATCAAAACTGTGAGGTCTACCCACCAACAGCAAAGTGACCTCAGTTCAGGCAGGGACCTACTCTAAATCTTACCTCTTTCACTGCCCTTCTAGGCCTTTATACTTGTAAATAGGGTGGGGGTCTCCACTATACTCTGTCTAGATTAAAAACAGCCTAAACACAATTGGCTGGGAATTTGGGGCTCCTAGAGGTTAATACTTGATCTCTTTTGCTCCTAGCTCCCCCGGTGTGACCTTGGTCTGGAGGTGTGGGGGTTCCTGCTGGGTGTGCAGTAACTTGCAATATTGGGGCTGTCGGGACTACTGTGTTGTTCTGTCTTGTTATCCTAAGCCCCTAATGGGACATTTCACCCGCAGTATAGGATTGCTATGCGGGGCACAGTCTGAATTTGGGAAACTATATTCGGCTTTCTTCCGGTATGCTTGTCCCTAAGTGGTTAGAGACATCATTGCGATTTAGTTGGTTTTTCGTCAAGTTTTAAATGTGATGTCTACTTCTTTTATTATTACCCAAAGGCATGATTGTGAACACCCACAGAGATTTTTGTAATTATTTTGGGATTGGCACACTATTGTGGTCACTTCATCCATGCTTTCATTTGATATCTTGACTGAATGCCAGATTGATGTCTATTTTCTGATTGAAAAATTCCAATAAGGCAGTGTTCACAAGCTTATTCAAGCTGTAATTGCGGGACGGATTTCGCCCGCAATTACAGCTTGAATAAGGGGCGGGGCGGAAGGGGAGCTGCACGCCGGCCCCATAGACATTGCATTATTCACGGCGCGTACACGCCGTAAATAATGTGCATGTCACTTTCTCCCCCTGAGGCGGATTCACCGAGTGGGGAGGAGCGACTGAATCCACAGTTCTAGAGGATTACCGTAGTTACTGGGACGGATTCCAGCCGTACTGCAGCGCAAATCCAGTGCGCAGTACAGCTTCAATCAGTCCCAAAATAAGCCGTGTAAACGAGGCCTAAAAATTATTGTTTAAAAAAACAAAAACAAATAAAAACAGCCTAAATAGATGAAGGTATCCACTCCCCCACTCATACAATTTTGGCTACCTTCATTTTGGTCTTGCATTCTTCCCTTCTATTTTCTCAACGTGATATACAACTTCAACCTCAGCAGAGAATATCATAATCTGATCACATACATACAAGTATAGAAAGCATGCATTCATACAGAAATGTAATATCAAAATAAAGACCAACAATCCCTTGCAAAAGATTAGAAAGAGGTAAAACTACACAACAGCTATATGGTCTGTAGTGTGACCCCGATTACCACCACAAGAGGACATCTGCCTATTCTTTTAAATGGTAGCTGTTTCCTAGACAAGTTGTGATTTTACATAAAAACTGGCACTGCTGCATTCAGCTAATGAATCAGTTAAAAAGACACAGCCATCACATTTTTTCACATGTTAACAAGCAATTTGTGACTTATATAGATTTTCTATTAAAAAATTGCGTGTTTTTTAAAAATATATATAATTTTTTAAAGTTCCCCAACATGCAAGACTTCACCTCTGTAAGCTCTAATGGCACAGCAATGAAGATGGCTTATGGTTCTCTTCCAAGCGGAGAATGTCCTGAGATGTTTAAGTGTTATCAGCAGGACCTGATAGATGTGATAAAAACCAGAACACCCCCCCCTTGCAGAAAAAGATTAACCCATCATCCTTTAATGTATTGCTCTGGTCATTGTCCACTGATCTAGTCTAATCTGATCTCAGCCTGTCCAGAGAGTAATATAATCATAAGGTCATTACCTATTGATAATGACTATATACAGGTATGGAGAACCAAAAGTAAAGTACGATAAGTCTGCCTGACCATTCAGAAATTTTATCTCTTTACGATCACAGCTAGAAAAGGACAAGATTTTATATGTAATTTTTAATTGCAAAGGACTGCAAAAAATCCAAAAACATACTGCCAAAAATTGTAAAAAACAAAACAAAAACTGTTTTCCAGGAATATTGTTGGTTTTAACAAAAATACTCCTTTTTGATGGAGGTGTCCCTTTAACACAATTAAAGAAGACGTGTATAACCAAGAAAATCTTTCCATCCAATTACGGTTTACTATGACGTCTCCTCTTTTCTTCAATGTTAACTTCATGTCAGAAAGGTGATAAGTTATAGTCTACAGAAGAAACCGATGTGTAAAGCAACTGTTATAAACAGCAAGGGCAGACACATGAACCAGGAAAAACCAACAAACTTGTCTAGCGCAGGAAATCTCGCATGTTAACAAGGGCGCTTTTCATCATCCTCTTCACTGCTGGGGTGGATTCAGACCTCATATGCAGTATTTGTCCTGCAGGAATCTGAAAACTCATTACTTCTTGACAGCAATCTATGTGTTAACTGTAAACGATGCCTCCCGGAGAGTCATTTACCCACCGTGAGGCATGTGAATGACTTCATCTGTTGGACAGACAGATGTGTTCCAGGAACTCCTACAACTGTCCTATAGACCTGAATGCAGAATCAAACCTACATGGATAGATTAAACAGAATTTCCACTACACAAATGTATTCATTAAAATCTTAGGCCGTAGGATGCCCCTTCTAGAAAATGGATTTGGAGAATTGGCAATCACTTGACGATCACTTCAAACTGCAGTAAAATGTGTTGGTTTTTATGGCAGAGGTGTGAAAGAAGAAAAGAAACAACTTACATACAGTCATATGAAAAAGTTTGGGCACCCCTATTAATCTTAATCATTTTTAGTTCTAAATCTTTGGGTGTTTGCAACAGCCATTTCAATTTGATATATCTAATAACTGATGGACACAGTAATATTTCTGGATTGAAATGAGGTTTATTGTACTAACACAAAATGTGCAATATGCATTAAACCAAATTTTGACCGGTGCAAAAATTTGGGTACCCTTATCATTTTATTGATTTGAATACTCCTAACTACTTTTTATTGACTTTCTGAAGCACAACATTGGTTTTGTAACCTCACTGAGCTTTGAAATTCATAGCCAGGTGTATCCAATGATGAGAAAAGGTATTTAAGGTGGCCAATTGCAAGTTGTTCTCCTATTTGAATCTCCTGTGAAGAGTGGCATCATGGGCTCCTCAAAACAACTCTCAAATGATCTGGAAACAAAGATTGTTCAACGTAGTTGTTCAGGGGAAGGATACAAAAAGTTGTCTCAGAGATTTAACCTGTCAGTTTCCACTGTGAGGAACATAGTAAGGAAATGGAAGACCACAGGGACAGTTCTTGTTAAGCCCAGAAGTGGCAGGCCAAGAAAAAATATCAGAAAGGCAGAGAAGAAGAATGGTGAGAACAGTCAAGGACAATCCACAGACCACCTCCAAAGAGCTGCAGCATCATCTTGCTGCAGATGGTGTCACTGTGCACAATACAACAATACAGCACACTTTGCACAAGGAGAAGCTGTATGGGAGAGTGATGCGAAAGAAGCCGTTTCTGAAAGCACGCCACAAACAGAGTCGCCTGAGGTATGCAAAAGCACATTTGGACAAGCCAGCTTCATTTTGGAAGAAGGTCCTGTGGACTGATGAAACAAAGATTGAGTTGTTTGGTCATACAAAAAGGCGTTATGCATGGCGTCCCAAAAACACAACATTCCAAGAAAAACACTTGCTACCCACTGTATAATTTGGTGGAGGTTCCATCATGCTTTGGGGCTGTGTGGCCAATGCCGGCACCGGGAATCTTGTTAAAGTTGAGGGTCGCATGGATTCAACTCCGTATCAGCAGATTCTTCAGAATAATGTACAAGAATCAGTGATGAATTTGAAGTTACGCCGGGGATGGATATTTCAGCAAGACAATGATCCTAAACACAGCTCCAAATCTACTCAGGCATTCATGCAGAGGAACAATTACAATGTTCTGGAATGGCCATCCCAGTCCCCAGACCTGAATATCATTGAACATCTTTGGGATACTTTGAAGCGGGCTGTCCATGCTTGGCGACCATCAAACTTAACTGAACTTGAATTGTTTTGTAAAGAGGAATGGTCAAAAATACCTTCATCCAGGATCCAGGAACTGATTAAAGCTACAGGAAGCGATAGAGGCTGTTATTTTTTGCAAAAGGAGGATCTACTAAATATTAATGTCACTTTTCTGTTGGGGTGCCCATACTTTGCACGGTCAAATTTTGGTTTAATGCATATTGCACATTTTGTGTTAGTACAATAAACCTCATTTCAATCCGGAAATATTACTGTGTCCATCAGTTATTAGATATATCAAATTAAAATGGCTGTTGCAAACACCCAAATATTTAGAACTAAAAATTAAGATTAATAGGGGTGCCCAAACTTTTTCATATGACTGTATGTTGTAAAATAAAATGTGGTCTATATTAGGGATGGATTCAAAGGGGCAGTCTTTAAGGGGGTTGTCTCACTACAAAGAATAGCTTTCAAAATGTAGGGAACACTAAATGAAGACGTTTCCCCAAATATATTGCTTTGTTCATCTTTTTTTCTTAAGGAGCTACAAGTGATTTTATCACCTTCTGTGCTCTCTCTGGTTTCTCTAGTGACTGACCTGTGTACTCCATATCCCCTGCTGTTTGTTCTGTCTGATAGCAGGGAGTGATGTCATCACACAGGTAGCAGTGTGAAAGTTTGTGTGTTATCTGATCTTTCAGACAAAAGACTAATTATTTTATTTTCATTAGTCAGAAGTTCTTGGACTCAGAGAAGGTAATTTTCCAAACTAGGACTTAAACGTGTTGAATACACAGGTCTTGCAAACAGGGGCAGCTTGACCAGGAGGCGAGCCCCAAACCATAAAAATTTATTATGCTCCTATGAAACAACCCCTTGTCAGGGAATGGAGGAAGGCTTTGATCCCTGGTGTTTAAACCCTTGATTGCCACAGTCCATGACCTGATGGAGCCAGGGGAATGTGTGTACAGTCAACCCTGGGGGCCTAGAATAGCCTCAGGGCGGTATATATAACAAGTCTGCAGTCAGGGCACACCAAGTCTAATGTTTTAGCTTTTTCATGTATGTTAATTACAAGTGTAAAAAAAAAAAGAAAAAAAAAAGTAGTATTGAATAGTACAAGTGTACAAAAAAAATAAATAAAAAAAAGTTATTGTAACAAAATTTAAACAAAAGAATACAAAATAATAGGCCTTTACTTACTTTTACTAACCCTTTGGGAACGGGTTTATTTAATGTGCTTTTGAAAAACCATGAATCCAAAAACCATTTTTTTTTTTTTAAAAAAATTCTGAGTCAGTTATTTTTTAAATTTAAAACCCTATCCCCCAAAAAATTAAAACCCTTTCCCCCCCATGAAAAAGCCTCTTTAAACTGTCCCATTTAAAAAAAAAAGTTATGCTGTTGAAATCCAAGGGGGGCAAAATTTTAAAAAAATTTTAGCGGTTTCTTTAAACCCTCTTACCGCAGCCATTTTTTGGCCTCTCGGGACAGGGCCCTTTTTTTAAAATGGGGACATGTGTCCCCTTTATGTGGGAAAAACCCTTTTGTTTTACTTTTACCTTTCCATGGGGTTTCCCAGAAAATTTTTTTTGGGGGACACTTTCTTTGTTTTTAATTTTGTAAAAAAGGGTTTTGGCCCCAAAAAAAGCTTGTTTTTTTTTTTGTGAAAAATATCGTTTAAAAATTATTTTAAATGTTGCCATTTTCAAATTTCCCAAAATTTTTTTGGTGTAAAAAGCAGTTTTTTTAAACTCCAAATAGTTTATAAAGCATCTACCAAAGGGCCATTTGGGGGGGTTTGGCAAAAATTTTTTTAAAAAGGTTTTTTTTTTTTTTCCCCCCACGACATTATGGGGTTTTAAAAAATTTCCCTGTCTTTTTTTCATTTGTTGTTGCGGGATTTTAAAGTTTTTATCTATTTTATTCACGGGGAAACACAGAAGATGTGAAAAAGGAAAATGCAACTTAATATTGTTTTCCCAGATTTTTGCCATTTTTTCGGGAAAAATACCCCCATATAGGGCCCCTACAAATTTGATTGTAAAGCTCTTGTTTGCAGGGCCCTAACACCTTGGTTTTCAACTGAAAGGTAGCTTTTCACTGTGTAATGTCTGTTTTTTGCCCTGTACTTTTTCCCTTCAAAGTGTAAAGTGTCCCAAAAATTTTTGGCGCTATTTTAAAAAAAAGATTTTTTTTTATTAGTGCGCTATTTGGCTCAACCCAACAACCCAAATAGGGGGGAGAAACCTCCCGGGAAAATTTTGGGGCCCTCTAATTTTCAAAAACGATTTTTTTTAGGCGAAAATTCCGGGTTTTGGGAAGGCCCCTAATGGGAAAAAAAATTTAAATTTAAACATTCCATTTTGGGAAAATTTACACCCCTTAAAGGAAAAATATAGGGGTGCAGGGGGGAGTTTATATTGACCCCAGGTGTTTCACAAATTTTTTTTTAGCGTTAGGGGGGAAAAAAAAAAATGTAAAAAAAATTTTTTTTTTTCCCCAAAAATCTGCTTTTTTGCTTAAAATTTTTAAATTTTTTACAAAAAATTTTGGGGGGAAAAAAAACACCTCCCAATTTTAGGGTTTTTCTTCCAAGCTGGCTTTTCCCGTTTACAGGGTGTTAACCCCCTTTTTGGTGTGCTTGGCGGGGCTTTACAAGGGAGGGAGGGCTTTTTTGGTTTTTGGAACGCGTATTGGTGGGGCCATGTAACATCGCGACCCTAAAAAAGTCCCAAAGAACAGGTGAAAACCTTCCTTAATTTGGGCCCCTTTTTGGTTTTCAACACCCCTCGGGATTCATCTAGGGAGGGATTTGAAATTTTGGGGCACGGTTTGTTCTATTTTTTTTTTTGTTTTTTTTTTGCGGGGAAATAAAAAGGGGGTAAAAACACACTTCCGTCATTGTTTTTTGGACTTCAATTTTACAGCGTTCGCTGAGTGGTATAAATGCAAAATTTTACTATCTTTGGGGTACATTACCGGGTATAAATTTTACATAGTTTTTTTGTTTTATTATTTTTACAAAATTTAAAATAAGTTTATAAAAAACTGTGTTTTTACGTGGTCCTATTCGGACAGCCATACGTCTTTGATTTGTCTGTATGTGGAGCTGATTATGGGCTTGTTTTTTGCAGGATGATTTGATGTTTTGATACCATTATGGGGTGTATATGACTCTTTAATCACTTTTTATTAAGGTTTCTGTGAGGTGTTTTGAACAAAATACAACAATCCTCGTAGTGTTTTTTTTATTTTTAACAGCAGCCACAGTGTGGTATAAATGCATGCTAGCTTTATCGAGGTCAATCGATTACAGGATCCCCAAATTTGTTTTTTTTTTTTTAATGTTTACTAATTTTACACATTAAAAACACTTATGCTGTCAGTCTGAAAGCCATAATTTTTATTTTTCTGTGTAGAGATGTGTGTGGCTTTTTCTTTGGATGAATTGAAACATTTTTTTTTTTTGGTATCATTTTTTGGGGGAAGAAGATTTTTGATCGGTTTTTAAACCCGTTTTTTGGGGGCGGGGCGAAGAAAAATCTGAATCCTAGTTGTTTTGTTTTTTTTTTTTAACTTTAAAAAGGGTCTTGTGCGTATGCGTAAGTTTTACTCTGTGGGTCGATACGATTAGGCATACCCAATTTATTAGTTTTTTTTTTTTGAAATGCCCTTTTAAAAAAAAAAAAAAAAAAGTGCTTTGATTGCGTAAAACAATATTTATGCATCACTGTCTTCGGAGAGCCATAAGATTTATTTTTTTCGTATACAGAGCGGTGTATGTTTTTTTTGTTTTTTTTTTCGGAGTTCACCGTGCAGGGTAAATAACAGGACAGATATATAGGACAGGTCGTTATGTATGCGGCAATACCAAATATGATTACTTTGTTTATTTTATCTTTTTTGGGGCGACTGCCATTTGTAAAGGGGTAAAGAGCGGTGTACGTGTTTTTATTTTATTTTTCGTGTTTGTGTTTTACTGTATTTTTACTTTTTTACCCACTTTTCCCCATAGGGGATTTGTATCAGTGATCCTCAGATCACTGACACAACAGAGATCAGTACACGCCTGCTGCTGTATAGGGGTTTTTTTTGGCAAAGTCAGTCAACTTGCCCGGCAATGCCCACAATGCACTGCAGGCATGGTGAGGTCACAGACAGTCCGGAAGTGTTTATTACAACACTCCCGGGATGTAAGGGGATGATACCAGCCCCGGCCCCGCCCGATTACAACGGGGAGTCATTTTTCCTCCTTCTTAACCCTTACTTCATCATGATAATCCCCAAAAATTAAATTTAAAAGGTCTTCTAAAACTCTTTTCCCCCGGGTTTTTGTGGCATGAGGCCAGTGGTAATTTTATGCTGGGCTTATTATGATTGCGTGGCTCCTTTTAAGCCCACCGATCGTAGGGAGTACCCATACGTCCCTTTGGGGAGGAACGCACATTGATGTTGGGGAAAAGGGTAGGGGTTCACACAGTGTATTTGCAGGCGTAATTACGCCCCGCAATTACGCCCGTGGGACGGGGGCGGGGCGGGGGGCCGGCCCAAGCATTCATACCAGGGGCCGTTTTCGCCGCTGGAATTGACATTCATTTATCTCCCCCTCAGCGTATTCCCCGAGAGGGGAGGAGAGTAATCCTATTCTCTAGAGAATGGGTTTTCCCGTAATGACGGGAGTTTTCCCACCCGGAAATTTGGACTCCGGCCGTAATTACGGACTGAAATCGTCCAATTTTAAGCCTTGGAACTGCCAAGGCATGTTCCAAAGGTTATAATGGGCCGTATTTCGTCCGGAAAATTTTCCGGGGCCCAAGTGCGCCAAATTTCGGCCGAAAACGGCCCATTATTACGGTAAATTTACAGTTTCTTTTGAGAACTATGGGTTGTCTTTCCCCGCCGGCGAATCCCAAAAGGCGGGGGATAATTGCATGTCACTTTTGCGGGTATATGCGCCGCTTTGCCCTATAGTCTTGGGGGGAAGTGCTGGCCCCCTGCTACTCCCCGCTCCCCCCCCCGTCCCCAGCCCAAATTGAGGGCGTAATTCGCCCGCAAATTAGCCGTGGAAACATAGCCTAAGGGGTTTAAAGGGCCCTTTTCAGACCTGGGGGGCTTAAAAGGCGTTTCCTCTCAGAAAATTTGTAGGGGATCAATGGGATTTGCCATGATGTGACAGGTGCAGGTTCCACCCCTATTGTGAGAGCAGGCCACTAAAATTCTGTTCAGAATGGAGAGTAGGTCACACTTGTGTATGGGAGGTCTGAGTATAGCCGAGCAGATTTCCCACAGAACAAAATAGAGATTAGTGCGTAAACATGACCTGTTCTCCGTTCTCCACAGAGACTTTCAGGGATCCATTTTTAAAATAGGGTGAGTCTCAAGGGTTCCCAAAAATGCCTGAGGAGGAACATCCATTTATAGGCGGTCTCTGGATGAGAAAACATTTTCATATACATTATTAAATTCTAATTTCATAGAAATCAGATTCCTGTATAGGATCCTCATCTCTTGGCCAGAATGAAAATTTTCCATCTGGAGGATGATTTTCTAAAAAGCAGATAAAAGGGCAGGTAAAACAATATTCCCCCTTTGATGTCACTGCAGGGACACTGTACTGCCATGTTTTTGCACCAATTGCAGCATGTCGCTGGGGGA
>JAODAL010010166.1:0-106656 GCA_025379985.1 Phyllomedusa bahiana | reverse complement strand
TTTAAAAGCTGTTTTTTTAAAACGTGATTCGTGCCGAAGTAATTCGCAACCGTAAACAATTTTTTCGGAAAATTCGCGAAGTGACCGAACCGAATTTTAAAGAAATACGCCCATTTTAAAGTCATTATCCACAGTGAAATGAATACTGTATCAACTTGGGCCGAATGGCCACTCTGTAAGGAGGAATGGGCCAAAATTCATACCAGCTATTGTGAGAAGCTTGTGGAAGGTTATCCAAAACATTTTACCCAAGTCATACAGTTTAAGGGCAACACTACCAAATACTAATGAAATCTATGTAAACTTTTGACTTTGCACAACTCTGGTAATTCTAATTGACCTAAAACTGGTAAGGTTTATTCTGATTTCATGTCAGATAGTGAGAAAAACAAGCATATGTGTCTTTTTATACAATATATGTAAATTTCTGGTTTAAACTGTATCACCAGTATATAGTATACTGTATATAGTTATAAAGCCAGAACATATGATCCCATATCTATGAACGGATGAAAGCTATTCACAGAAATGTGAAATGGTTCTATCATCTTAACTCTAAAGGAGCTTGTGCAAAGTGCTAAATTTATGACTGCACCAAAATGGTTCTTAAGCTTGTCATTTAAAAACTTAGCTACTCTTCATAAATACATGTAGCCATGATGCTCTCTCTTTTGAGTGATATGGGTATGAAAAGAATTCAGACCCCTTTACGTTTTCCACTCTTTGTTTCATTGCAGCCATTTGGTAAGATCCAAAAAGTTCATTTGTTTGCTCAATGTACACTCTGCACCCCGTCTTGAAAAAAATAAAAATCAGAAATGTAGATATTTTTGCAAATTTATTAAACAAGAAAAACTGAAATATTGCAAGGTCATAAGTATTCAGACCCTTTGCTGTGACACTCATATTTTATTCACATGCTGTCCATTTCTTTCTGATGCTCCTTGAGAATCATGAGGTCTAAGGAACTGCCCAAGGAGCTCAGAGACAGAATTGTGGCAAGGCACAGATCTGGCCAAGGTTACAAAATAATTTCTGCAGCACTCAAGGTTCCAAAGCGCACAGTGTCCTCAATAATCCTAAAATGGAAGAAGTTTGGGATGACCACAACTCTTCCTCGACCTGACCATGTAGCCAAACTAAGCAATCGTGGAAGAAGAGTCTTGGTGAGAGAGGTAAAGAAGAACCCAAAGATCACTGTGGCTGAGCTCCAGAGATGCAGTAGGGAGATGGGACACAAAGTCAACTTTCACTGCAGCCCTCCATCAGTCGGGGCTTTATGGCAGAGTGTGCCGACGGAAGCCTCTCCTCAGTGCAAGACATGTGAAAGCCCACATACAGTTTGGAAAAAAACACATGAAGGATTCCCAGACTATGAGAAATAAGATTATCTGGTCTGATGAGACGAAGATTGAACTTTTTGGTGTTAATTCTAAGCGGTATGTGTGGAGAAAACCAGGCCCTGCTTATCACCTGCCCAATACCAAACCCGACATGAAACAAAGTGGTTGGGAGCATCATGCTATGGGGGGGTTTTTTTAGCTGCAGGCACAGGACACTGGTTGCAATTGAAGGAAAGGGTTAAATGTGGCCAAGTGCAGAGATATCCTGGATGAAAACCTCTCCCAGAGTGCTCTGGTCCTCAGACTGGGCCAAAGGTTCATCTTCCAACAAGACAATGACCCTAAGCACACAGCTAGAATAACAAAGCAGTGGCTTCAGAACAACTCTGCGACCATTCTTGACTGGCCCAGCCATAGCCCTGACCTAAACCCAATAGAGTATCTCTGGAGAGACTTGAAAATGGCTGTCCACCAACGTTCACCATCCAACCTGAGGGAACTGCAGAGGATCTGCAAGGAAGAATGGCAGAGGATCCCCAAATCCAGGTGTGAAAAACGTGTTGCATCATTCCCAAGAAGACTCATGGCTGTACTAGCTCAAAAGGGGGCTTCTACTCAATGCTGAGCAAAGGGTCTGAATACTTATGACCATGTGATATTTCAGTTTCTCTTGTTTAATACATTTGCAAAAACATTTCTGTTTTTATGGGGTGCAGCGTGTACATTAATGAGCCAAAAAAATTACTTTTTTGATCTTATCAAATGGCTGCAATGAGCAAAGAGTGAAAAATTTAAAGGGGTCTGAATACTCTCCATGCCCACTGTGTATGTATGTATATATATATATATATATATATATATATATATATATATATATAAAGATTTCTTATGAGAAAATGGTCTATGAAAGTCAGATGCATATCCTTAAGTGCATTTAGGTAATAAATGGTATTTCATGCAAAGACTATGCAGACTGGTTAGCAGGATTTGACAGGAAGCAAATGAAACAGTTATTGTTTTTGTCTTCTTCATGTGTCTCTGCTATATTTTTGGGAAGAATTGCATGTCACCCTTTTATTATATGATAAGACAGGTTTTTACTCAAAGCATTCCTGGAAACGAATGTGAAGAAGAGATTTCATTTCCAGGAATTTCATAAGTAAATCTCCCTCTTATCACTTAAGAATGGGCTGTCTAAATGCCGGTTCATCACAGCCGCAATTCGACCTTCTGTTTATAGTGAATACAGGCCCCAGCACTGCTGATAACTCTCCAGATCCTGGCAGTAGAACGACAGGTTAAATAACTATGTAATGTGCACACTTCACTAATCCAAAAATGGATACATCTGCAAGTTTGCTTTTGTTGCAGAATAAAAAGGCTGCACATTTTATATTTCCTTCCTCCCTGTAAAATAATTGGGATATTCCGCTCTTGATAGATGTGATGTTTATGTTCCCTTGTTATATGTGCACACACAGCAGTGTTAGACGCAGTGGTAGGCTCAGAATAATGAAGAAAAATTAAACTGTATAATAAAATTTGTCATGTTGTATATAAGATTTTTACCTAATGCATGCACACAAAATAATCTTTGTATTTCACATGACCAGGGATACATTGTCTTTCATCAGGCCTCTTCAGGGATTGTAGGATATTTAGTGGCAATATGATATGCCTGCCGAACAATCATCGCAGACACAGAGAACTCTCAATATCGCTGTATCATAGCTTTAATATGCTGAACTTGATTCAGTTATCCAACATAGTCTCTGGTCTACAACGCTTTTGTGTCCGGCACATAAAGTGTATATTGACCAGAAAATGGAACAAATGGAGCAAATATAGTCAAAAAGATATTATGCTATAGTCTGCTATATGTTGGGACACCTTAAACAAAAGGTATCCCAATGGATATGTGTAACATGAGGTGGAAATATGATGTGAATGTTTCTTAACACAACCTCTCCTATCTCCCTTCGCCTATGGGCCCTTTGCACTTCACAGATGAGACAGCTTCCGGCCCATGACAAAAAACATAATTTTGCCTTTATACAAATCACTGGTAAGGCCACATTTGGAATATTACATACAGTTTTGGGTGCCAATAGATAAGAAGGACATAGCTGAACTGGAACAGGTGCAGAGGAGGGAAGTCACGTTGGTTAAGGAAATAAGTGGATTGCAGTACCAAGACAGGCTATAAAACTTGGGATTTTCAACTGCACAAGGGCAGTTTAAATGCTATGAGCAAATATGTAAAACAACAGTACACAGATCACTTGCAAGATCTTTTTACACTTAGGCCTATAACCATGACAAGGGGGGCATCGTCTACATGTAGAGGAAAGAAGGTTTCACCATCCTCACAGAGAAGGATTCCTTACTGTAAGAGCAGTGAGACTATGAAATTTGCTTCCATAAGAGGCTGTGATGGTGGATTAAATGACCAAGTTCAAGAAGGACTTAGATGCCTTTATTGAAAAATTTTATATCACAGGTTATGGGGACTAAATTACAGAGATAGGATGTTGATCCATGCATTTATACTGATTGCCATATTTGGAGTTGAGAAGGATTTTTTCATTGTGTATGGGGCAATTGGCATCTGTCTCACAAGGGTTTTTGCCTCCCTCTAGAGAAACACTGTAGGATTATAAATTGGACTCAGTGGGTCTGTGTTTTCTTCCAACCTCTTCTACTATGTTACTAAGTTACCTCTAGATCCCCTTAGGTAGGTGTCTGGTATTTTAATAGCTCACTTCCATCACAAATCCAAAAACTACGAAAATCTTAATTTAAGAATTGTGAGTGGGCCAACTATTCATTTAAACTTGTCCAAGTCTTTATGCCCCTCATTTCCCCCCCACTACCACTCATATTTAAAGTGCTTAAACGCTTTTGTTTTCACATGTGTGCTGATATGCTTGTGTCATATAGACAGCATGATGACTCAGTGGTTAGCACTGTTTCCTTGCAGCATGTAGGTCCTGGGTTCAAATCCCATTCATAACAATATTCTCAAGAAGTTAGTATGTTGACTCCATGTTTGTGTGGATTTTCTCTGGGTACAATGGTTTGCCCCAAAAAACATTCAGATAGGTTAATCTGAAATTTAGGCTGTGAGCTCCAATGGGGATAGGGACTATAATATAATATAGGGAATATAATGGTAGTATAGAAATTAGTAAAAAAAAGTGAAGAAGGGATAAATGTATAAATGTACCAAGACATTCTGGATAAAATTCTGCTGCCATTTATGAGGATGATGACGATGAAACAAGAGTGGACATTTCAGCAAGACAATGATCCCAAACATGCAGCCAAGGGAACTCTCAATTGATTTCAGAGAAAGAAAATAAAGCTGTTATAATGGCCCAATCACCTGACCTGAATCCAATAGAAAATCTATGGAAGGAACTAAATTTCAGAGTTCATAGAAGAAGCCCATGGAACCTTCAGGATTTGAAGAGTGTTTGTGTGGAAGAATGGGCCAAAATCCCACCTGAGCAATAAAGGCGACTAGTTTCTCCATAAAGAAGGCATCTTGAAGCCAACTAAGACTTTTCTTTATGCATACCTATGATTTGATTTCTTTTCCTGTGTGGATTGGATAAGTTGTTAACAACATCTGTTGATAATTTTATGTCAATAGCACCTTTTGAAATATATTTACTTAGAAAATTGGTGATGTTTTCAAAACTTCTCTCACCTGTGGTAAAAAATTTTTGGGGCGTCCCACTTGTTATTGTCATTCATACTGGAATATTGCATTGACTCCTTTTATAACATGAATATAAAAAACAATGCAAAAAAATAATAGTGGGCAGAGGCAAAAAATTGCAGATTTTGGTGCGAATTTGTTGAAGAATTGCTGCTGTGTAGAGTCCATGTGAATTTCATGTGCACATCACGTGCCACTTTTCCTACTGGAAATTTGTGACCCAGCTTTTTTGGTGTTTTCCACTTACACATTTGAAACCCATGACAAAATAAAAAAAATTATGACATGACTTATTGTTGCAGTTTTCCCTTGGATTCTGCACCTTGGAACCTGCATCAAAAAGTCAGGACACAGATTAACCCTATTTGAATGGCTAATCCACGTCCAAAATAGCCATAAAATTCGTCACATCCAAAGTGGAAATCTGTGAGAGAAATCTGAGGGTATCACATATTTGTGCCAATGAGCTGCAATGGATTTCTCCAATCTAAAAATCAGTTGTGTGTACCTGCTCTTCAAAAAGTCAATTCCTGGTTTTGTTTTTTCTCCAGATCTGCAGTGTTTTCACAACAAAATTATCAGCCAATATGCATCTATTGCAGATTTTCCACATTAAAGTCAGTGGTGAAGTCCATAAAATAGATGTGCTGCAGATTTAAGATCCACACTGCAAATCAGTTTTCCTTTTCTCCGAGATGAGCCCTCCCACTTCACATTGACATGCACATATTCCATCCGAAAACTGGACAATGTTTTTCGGGCGGCCGGCTGTTTGAAAAACAGCTGGGTGAAAAACCCGTGCAGTGAGGACTGCTGCACAGGTTTTCCATAGAAGCCCCTTTCTGCTCGTTTGCGGCCGGTTTTTCAGACGGTCTGCATAACCGCGAACTGTCTGAAAAACCGGCCACAAACCCGTACCGTGGGGACATGCCCTTAGGGTCTAGAAGTACTGTTTGGTCAGTACAATGGGCCTCATTTCTGAAAACAGTAAGATGGTGTTTCCCATAACAACCAATCAGCGCTCAGCTTTAATTTTACCAGAGCAGTATAAGAAATGAAAACTGAATTCTGGTTGGTTGCTATGGGCAACAGAATCTTACTACTAGACAGGTTTTATAAATTAATCTCAATGTATTTAAATATCAGCTAAAATTGCATTGTAATACAATGACACAACAACACGCAGGAAAATTTTGACCATATTTTATTGAATTTCATTTATATTAAATTAAAAATATATTTCTGACAGATTCATTTAACAAAAATGCAGAACAGGTTTCAAATTGTTCAGCCGAGATGGTATGGGTGGCATGACAATAAAACAAAATGATGTAGGACTATTGCCCGGAGAAAGACTATAGCCTAATGTATGAGAACAGGGTAATGCACTGATGCATAAATTTCAGAGAACCGATATGCTCACAGCAGCTCTGCTCTTTTACAGATGGTTGAGAGTCTGTTTGAAGTTACAGGGGTCACAGGCCACTCTGCTACAGTTTAAACATTATGCTATTAAGTAGCTGCAGCTCATCCTGTAATTGTATCCCATTATTTCACACAAATCCGTGACCTTATGTCGTAACCTAAACTCTTCTTATTCAATTTTTTGTCTGTTGATAATCTCTAACAATACACTTGAGACAGCCACAAGGTTAATCTGGTACTAACTCTCGGAAACAGCCATTTTGCAAAAGTTAGACTTCTCAAATGATAACCACTTTCAAGCAATATACAGATGTAGCAAAGACTAACTTGACAGATAACACACCATGATATCACGGCACAGAATGTTATCGCAACTGTTTCATAGCTTTTCAATGGCCTTCATTTTGAGACCAGAGCAGATAACATAGACATCATGGTCACCTCTACTACATCTGTACAAATTCAGCAGAGCCAACTTTAACACTTAACTCTTTGGGGTTGTGCATATATTGTTTGTGCATTGTGAGTATTATCTCACACTATGTGCGTCATTATATCAAAATGAATAGGACCGAATGACAAACTGTAACTTTTTACATCTATCATTCTTGATTTGGTTATTCTCTTATCTTTGCCTGACAATTTAACACTGGGCTTATTATTGCAAATGACAAATCTATTATTTATAGGAAAAAGATGAAGGGGTTTGCTAGGAAGAAATGTAAAGGAGAATACCAAATGTAACATTTAGCTTTTGCATATACAATGAACAGGGAACCACTAGGCTGGTATAACCTCTATTAAGGAACAGGCAGACTTTTTATGACCTGACTACTAATAATTCAGACGTTGGCCTTGAAAACAACTAGAAACATAACCATAACTGCCAACAAAGTCCTGGGATATTTAAACCTTACCCCTCTTACCATCCCCAAAACAGCCAGGCTTGCTGACAAAATGCTGACAAAACCCAAACTCTGTCCCCTCTAAACCCTTCTCCTTTTGTTGCTGTTTCCATTAACTGCTGGCACCATGCATAATCTGCAAATACTTCCTATTAGTATTTACAGTTGTTAAACCACAAAATAGCCATCTACTGTACACTGTCAATGCATTTTAAGATTAATGAACAATTTGAGAAAAGTGTCTGTGCTCTCTTGGTCACCAAACCTTAAGTGACCCTGTAACTTGAAACAGAACAATCACCAGCAGAACATAGTCAAAAACTTAAAGATATGCTACCTTTACCCTTTGCGCTACAAACTATCACACCAACAATGCATTGCTCAGTTATGATCTTTGGGACCATATGGATGTTAAACTTGGATAACCAGTTGAATTATAGCTGTATTCTACTAAAGGTAATCCTAGAATGATTAAGCTAAAATACTAAAATAATCTTTTTGTAAAATGCCTTAATTTAAAGGGGTTGTCTCGCTACAATGATTGGGTTTTAGTTAAAATATCTTTAAAAAACAAGCAGCTTTGCAATATATGTTCATTACAAATGTCCTACTGATTTTGAGCTAGCCCTGTTAGTAGTACTACATCAGCTTCTCAAATTTCTATAGCAGCCCACCTGTTGACTGTTGATCCTTATCTTACTGGCTGTCAGGTCTGTATGACTCATCACCTTCATAATACAGGTCAGAGCAGAGAGCCCCTCCCACACAGAATGCTTCTGTAGTGGAGGGAGGGGGAGGGAGGACTCTGGCTTCTGTGTCCCTGCTGCCTGGATTAACCCTGTGTGTGCCTGCTTCCTCCTGCTCTCTACACAGATTGAGCAGAGATGAGGCTGATCAATAGATGTGACAGCAGTGACCCTGTGTGTTACTATAATCATGATGTGTCTGTGGAGCTGTAACTATAATAATACTATACAGATCAGGGAGGCTTGTGAACAGTTCATGCTCTGGTGTACTAGTGACACATCCTGAGTATAGTAACACTTCACAGCTTCCCTGTGTATGTTCTGACAGGGTCTGTTTGTTGCTGGAGATGTGGAGATATGTAAGCTAAGCAGAGGGTATAGGAACACTTGCATCCCCTCTGTTCTGCTATTAGCAATCACAGACCTCTCCACACTCATAGATCAGCCCTAATACAGCTGATCTAGATGCCTGCAGAAGATCTAGGCAGGAACACACAGGGTTAACTCTGGCAGCAATCCCCCTTCCCCCCCTCCCCCTGCTGTATAGAAGTTAAGGAGGAGAGCTGCCTGTGTGCTGAGGGGAGGGGGGGGAAGAGGGAGTAGAAGAGGCAGAGAAGAAGCACGCCCCTCAATTCAAAAATCCTTTGCTTCTAAAAACATTGATGTGGGCTGAAAGCTTGTAATGAGACAACTCCTTTAAGTTTCCTACCTACATACCTA
The DNA here is from genome assembly GCA_025379985.1 of Phyllomedusa bahiana. Taxonomy (NCBI): domain Eukaryota; kingdom Metazoa; phylum Chordata; class Amphibia; order Anura; family Hylidae; genus Phyllomedusa; species Phyllomedusa bahiana. The sequence continues at coordinate 97,793 of JAODAL010010166.1, read as the reverse complement.
TTAGATGTCAGGGCTAAAGAACTACAGGATACCCCAAAACCCCAAAAACCTATACATATTGGGACCCAAAAAATACTTCACAACAGTTTAGACATATTGAGGCTTACTGCAACAACACTGTTTTGAGTGCATTTAGTTTAGATGTTGGCGTGTTACATACTAATCAAAAATTACAAATGTGTTGCTTATATCAAATAACGAATGTTTTAGGTATTGAGTTATACCATAGAAGGCAGTTTTCAAAGCTTTAGATTTTTACCCTGAGGCAGATCTCCTTGTGTCACTAGAGGTTTCACCTTGTTTAACCCCCAAGTCACATACACTGAACACTACAACATGATATTGTTTATTAATTGATTTGCTCCTCTTTGAAATATATCCTTCCAAAATTGATTCCCTTTAATAAAAACCATGATGGAAACGCCATGATAACTGTATTTTACTTTAACATGTTGGAAATGTCCTATAAGTGAGTTTGGAATAGTGGATGATAAACTACCCTCTACAACACATTTATGCCATACCAGTAGATGTCTTGTATTAAACATGTCTTGTGTGAATTAAATATAGGCTTGCAAAATAAGATCTAATACAGCCCACAATGATCCTTTTTATTAGTGTTGAGCTTCTGATTCAAATTTGACATGAAACCAAGTGCTTACCCACATCGATTTTGACGATATTTGCCAAAAGATCAACTGTAACCACAATCCTAACCCTAGATTGGGTTACATTTGCAGTTATATCCAATATTAGGGCTAGACTTAGGGTTTGGGTCACTAAGAAAAGAATATTTTCACAAGTTTGGTCGAACCAGTACTAAGCAAAACAGACTGATTCTAGCAACACTACTTTTCACTCAACATATACTTTTGTCCAATATAAATCTTGCTTTCTCTGAGCATTATATGTTTACAGGAAAATTCAGTAATACAGTAATTATATTCTTGTATGTTTGAAGTTCCCATTGGTGCAGTCTGTAAACTTGGTCTAATCCTTTTCTCCAGAGCTCAACAGATCCAATGTCACCCATCCCCTCCTCCACACTTGACATAGAATCTGGAAAGCTGACACAACAATCTGACCATTGGGCAATTCATATCAGTAAGGGCTTAGAGTACTGCGTCAGAAGACCATTTTGACTTGGTTTTTCATTCAACACAACCACTGTCTACTATCCTGACCCATTAATACTGGGCCTATTGGTATTATGGAAAGGGCGACAAGTTGCCCCCACAAATACAATACTTCAAGTCTACATTGTATGCTGTCATGATTATACTCTCTGCTATCATTACTAATGATTACAAATGCAAACATAGATAAAAAAGCAGTGACAAATTATTTATGTATACAAGTCAGAGCAATGCATTGTTGAGTAAATAGGTAAAGAAGCACTGAGTTAAAGAGCAGAGGCAGAAATCCTCAAGTTATGGTTCCTGGTTTACTTGATTTTAGGGTCTCCTAACATAGACAAAACACACACCACAGCCAATGAGAATACTGCAGTGATGTCTCTAACAGTCATCATTGGTAAGTGATGGTCAAAGTATTTGATCAGGAGATCTGTAGGATGTCTTAATATTGGTGTGGATTGTGTATATTAATTCCCAAGGACCCCCATCACATGAAAATTAAAACAAATAAAAAAAAAAAAGATAATCACTGTGCAGCACTCATGGCTGCCTTAAACTGCACTCATACAATACATTAGCAATGGATCAAATCACAAGTACAACATTAATCAAAACTCCCTCACACAAAACTACAACATAAAGAATAAAAATTGAAGAAATAATACTATATTAAAAAGTTAAACAGAACCTTCATGTCTCTTCTTCTGTCAAGAGGATGCTTTGGATAATGCATTTCCCCTTGGCAGGAAAGAGGCTTACGTGCGAGGGCAGGGAACAGTCCTTTATTGTAAAAATACACAAACCAAAGGGGATTTCTGAGCAAAAGAACAGCAGGGTACACGCATGTGAGGAATAATCAAAGCAAGTGCAAGAATTAAGCAAGCCACAGCAACAGAATCACAAGTAATGTAAAAAAAATGATACCAAGTGTGAGCAAAAAAAAGCCAAAATAAAAATGAATATGCAGGAATTAAAACCACCAGCTGTACATAAATATATACAAATCAACTTAAAAGAGAGCAGCTACGTTCCAAAGGAAGATGTCTTGTGAATGAAGAAAGTGCCCACCCTTATGTACAAATTCAACTAGCTGTATCTCTGACAAGCTATAAAAATACTATTCACATTTTCTTAGTAACGAACAATTGTAGTTTTCATTTTTATTTTAGGTTTAAGGCAGCTGAATATGAGAGCAGAAGATGTTTTGTTGCCTTTGAAAAGATTACACAATACAATTATAATGAACTCCGGTTCAAATAATGGCAGTGATTTGACAATGAGGTGCATTCAACCATTACTGCAATTGAGGGCCATAAAAATGTCCATACTATGGATCATGTATTTTTCCTCCGTATGGCACCCTATTCTCATCTAGAATTGATTCTAGGGAACAATACTTCCAGACATGCTCCAATTTTTGTCCCTTTTAGATTGACAAATTTGTGTATATCTCCGTATAGTGGCATTGAGAAGTTCAGTATAGATCCACAGATTTCTATAGGTGTCAAGTTATAAGGACTTGGGTGCTAAAATAGTAACTTACTACCACATATAACCTAATCTACCATATCTCCAATATGGCCTACTAAAGTAGATGGTGCTGGCACCAAACCACTTTTCCATCAAGCACTGTTCATTTGAACTCCTTAGTGAACTCTCCTTAGATCTGAAGAACTAGTGCACTGTCTATTTGGCTACCAATCCTGCTATGTACATTTTTACGGACTATGCTTCAGTTTATATTTCTGAAAGTCTTATCTATCAATTAAGCTGAACAATGCTAAATGCACCAAAACCATCAAATAGTTTCATTATACATGAACAATACCTCCATTTTGTCATGTATAATGGCAAAAGGATGAACTTTGACTTATCTTGAAACCAGTAAGGCAAATCTGCACTGAATATAACTGATGTGACAGAAATATTTCCAATTTTATTTTTGAGGCTAATAAGAGAGGGAACACTGAATAATAGTTACACATTATTACTACAGTGTGAAAACAATTAACATTACATAAAGCTAATGGCTTTTTAGGCTTACAGAGACCAAGCCTAGAAAGGTTAAAGCACACAGTACCTTAAGTAAATAGTAATGGCCATAAAACTAGGATATTTAAATATTAAATGTTATTAAAGACTGGTTAGAAAAAAAAAACATGCTTCTGATATTGAATGGTTCGGAAATTGAAACAAGAGGAAATATAAAACAATGAAGCGTTTAAATTAAGATGATTAAAATCCAAAATCTCATTATGCGCCTCTTAAAACAGCAATCAAAAGAATAAGTGATGTGTCTGAGTTTATGTATTAATTCCTTACAGAGGGAACAGTTCTGGCAATTTTGATACCAGCAGTTTCTCCTCTTAAATATATTGGCATCAATGTTATATCTGTGTGTACTCGAAAAATCAATTATTTTTTGAAAGCATAGCTGTATGTTCTTAATTTATGGACTGTGAGAATACTAGCTTGGCATAAACAGAGCAATCACTTGTTCATATTTCTCTATATATGTAACAACTTAGGGCATGATAACAAGGCAAAGAACATGTAAATTAAGTTATTTTCAAATATAAAAGCATAAAAAATGGTTTCTGTGCCAAGATAGCTTATATGGGCATCAGTGGTAGCACCACTATACAGTCCCGAATCCTACGCCAACCTTGGCCATCACTCAAAGGTAGACATGCATGTGTCATGGATCTTTACTGGGAGAGTCTAGAAAGCTCCTGGTTCTTAGGGTGGACTCACAAGTCTAGGAGTGCAAAGTTCTACTTCTAGATAAAGCAAGAGAAGTGTCATATATACCAAGATGATGACCACCCAAAATACAGCAATGGGTTCATAGGATAAACCTTTTAATGACTGGGTGACAGCACAGTACACTCACTATAAGTCCCTCCAACTAAGCAAAAGGAAAAGTAATGTACTTCACCCCAGCTCTCATGGTTGCCATAACAGGTATCACATGTCTTTGCAATAGAATTTGTGTTAATGATAAATCTTTTGCTTTCATATTTAGCTGCCATTACATTACAGCTGCTGTGTTAAAGTTCCCACCAAGAAGATTTAGCAACAGTATTGTACTGCCTAATCTTCTCTGAGTTGTGAGATAAAATTATCGACCCATTTTACAGCAGAACTACTTAATGCTACATAATGTCATTACACCAGCGGTGCAGAGGATGACTGCACTATATCGACACCATCTGTGGTTGAGTTTGTGTTCACTGGGGTGCACCACGCATATATTTATGTTGATTACAATGCACATTCTTCAAAAGTCCATTAGAGTCCGCACCTTAAGAGAGTTACATGATGGCTATGATAAACAGAGATTCAGTTCAACCCTTCTGAAAAAAAAACCTCAAAGCTTACTCATTAAGTAATCTAATAGCAGTGGATTAGACCTTATTCATTATAAATGATAGTAAGCTATTGGCAGTGTTCATGAAGAATAGTATATGCCCAAACAATGGCAAAGGTGGAAACCATGATTTGGCACTGCATCATTCTGTAAGTTGTCTTTAGTGTCAAAACTCTGAGATCATTCAAACAAATATAGTGCTCCAGCTGGTTTGACCAGGAACTATGCAACTGCATTATAAACTGCTTTGTTCAACATGAGTCTGTAAAGCAACCATGCTGTAGAAATAAAATTCTGCCATTTGTTTTTAGCTCAGCAGCTAAGTATCAAGTCCATTTTTATCTCAGTTTATATATACTTCTGTTGTACTATGGTTCTTTTTCCTGTATTCAAAATCTAGGGCTTATGAAACAAAATGTCCACAATGTATAAAATCCATACTTTACTCTACTATGCATATTTATGAGGGGTCAGTCACACACTATACATATGTTGTCGTCATGTCACCTTGTCACTCTGCATCTGTATTATTTGGCAAATTCAATGTAAAAACCCTTTGAAATGATGTTCTCATAAATCAGCTTATACATAATTGTAAATTCATAGCTTCATCTATAATACTGTGGTGCTTTTAACTATTCCAAGGATATGTGCTCACTTTTCAGAACAATTACTTGGATTCTATACATAACACATGTAGAAAAAAAGGAAGACAAATACATACAAAACAATAATAGGACTTTGCTTCTGAGAAAATATCCCTTCGAAATAAAAGACTACATATGCTCTACAAAGAAATTAAAACATTAAAATCCATCATAGTAACTTTGTTCTTGATCAGGGTTTCCATAGCTCCTGTAAGGAATGAGATCAACCTGGAAGCAGCACAACAACTAAGAGCGGTCTACCAAATACCACAGATCACTAAACCCCACAAATTAGGTGTCAGACACTAAAACATGGTGTTCAAACAGGATTGAAGACAAGTACTGACATGTAACATATACTGAAGATGTTCATCTCTTAAATCTGAAAATCCAAGCTGCAGGAAGACCTTAAAGTGCTTTTATGTCTGAGTACCTTCAATCCGTGAACAGGAAATAGCATGACATAAGAAGCGAAAACACTCCCCACTTCCTGAAAAAACAGGTCACTAAAATGACTTTATCTTTAGATGCAGTATTATGTCTACGGTTAGAGAACTCTTGAATCCCAAACCTGCAATTCATAACCCCAACCCCTTTATCATTTTCAGTAGTATACTGTCTATCCCATTACATTATATATTGTTCTATAGCTTATATTCTTATGAATGTCTAGTTACTTTCTTTGTTACAAATAATATGAATTTGTTTTGACATTTTTAGAGTCCATTGTGTACATCATTTGATTCTGCTGGTTGCCTTCATATTGCTTCTTTCAAAATCCAAAAAAAGTGTAACAAAAAAAAAACAAAACAAAACACAACAGTCTTTAAAGGAGAAATAGAACATATTAAGTGCAAAACTGACTTTCTAGTCTAAAGTCTGCGATTCCCTGCTGCATAAAAGTTTCCTTACAGTCCATCTGTTAAGCTCCCCACCGGCTAGAACACCTCAGTTGACATCTCTGGCTTGTCATTTGGTTGACCAGTTTAGTGAACCTCAGTTGCTTTAAGTCCTGAAATAAAACATATGGCTCCAAACACTAGTAACATCACCATTAGGCAAGTCACCAGATGGAAAGATATGGAATTTGCTCCCATGTTCTTCTCAGTAATCCTCAAGAAAGTTTTTGTGGTGCTGGTTTTCAAAATGAATAGTATTGTGATGTAGATTTGGACAAAATTAAAAAGCAGACTGGAGAATTTAAATGGTAGCTTCATGGTATTAAGCGCATGATTGAGAGAATTAGAGAAAATGCACTGCTTTTGTTTTTCTTTCCCAATATGCGACATCTCTCATAAGACTGTCATCAGTTGGACATTTTAACTAAATAAATACACTTATGCCATGTACAGGACCATGTCAGAGGACTTTTACTGACACAACTGATGATATTTTCATTTTATACTGTTGTGAACCCGATTACCGAACCAGGTAGGTCAGATTTTATTTTTCCAGTTGAATTCATGGTCAGTGAAGACTGTCAAAGATGTCACCTTGCATGCTATCAAGTAACAGATGGTAATACGATCACCATTTACTCCTTGACTTGAATACTCCGCTCTACTTAACCTAAAAAGCACACCTAAAAATCAATTATTCTCAAGTTTTAAGAAAAATACAAGCTCTGTATTATGAAAGCTAACTTTAAAAACAAAACCCAAATGTACTTAGACTTTAATCTAAAAATTAAAGTGACTAGCAAAGTGAACCATATCTCCTCAGCTCACAAATTTCAGTTATGGGTTCTAGACAGTCAATGGGTGTTCTGCAGAGGAAGACATACCCACATACAAACAGTCTAGTCTATCTGACTGGTAATGTACATGTTTCTGATTGGGGATAACCAAAAAATTTATTATTTGAATTTAATTGATCTCAAATCACTGATTTGAGCTGAAGCACATATTATAATGTCTAGAAAATAGAAACATAAAAGATGGGATGGTCAATTACTACAGCTTCATAGGTCATCCAATAGTTTATACCAGTGCCTGGTTATCTGATGACAAGTTGCCAATAATAAATGAGCTGCCGGTCAAGAACGAACATCAAGTGCTCTCTTTAATAAATAAGAATAAAATACCCTAGAGCATTCTTTTACCTTCTGACGGGAGAGATCTGGTATTGAGAGAAAGCACACCTGAGGAAGTAAGGTGGCTACTAGAGTAAGAGGGCTCAAGGAGTCTAAGGGATTTCATGGGTTTCTCCCAAAATTAATAATACTGAAAGTTCTACACAACAGTGTTCCGGTGCCTGTAGGGTGGAGGAGGAAGGACAGTGCCTGGCTTCAGAGTGAACTCGGTCAGGTACTCTGGATTTTCGGCAACTACGGGCCTGATCCGTCCATTTTGCTTATAAAAGTATTTTGTGCTGTACTCATGCAGATAATCTGGGTGTTGAATGGTGCTCCTTGGAGGCAAGCTATGGTTCCAGTATTCTGGGTTGTCAAATGCCTTCTTGGCTTTCTCTGGTACAGTTAGTCCATTATTTTTCATGAATTCAGCATTTTCCATAGGCTTGGCATAAGAGTTAAAGTAAAGGTGCTCATTGACATATTCATCCTCTGATTTTGGCTGCCCACTGGGTCCATTGTGGTATTCAGGGTTATCCAAAGCTTGAAGATCACCATTTTTTCTTCTTGAGACAAAGGGATTCTCTTCCACAGGGCTTAAATAGTCTAAAAAAGATAAATGTATATATAGTATTACTATTACAAGTTATTGCCAACAATCTTATTCTCATCATAGATACTAGCTGTAAACATGTAAATGTAACTAAAGACTATTCCAAAAACATTTTTGTTCTGATGTTGCATCCTTTCAAAGTTAGAGTTGTTATTATCTCCTACTTTTTTCAGAACGTTTCCAAGGATGCCAACCCCCAGCCCTGGGCGGCATGGTGATGTAACTCCCTGCTGTGTCTTATCTTCAGCACAGGAGCTTATCTTTCTTCCTGACAAACTTTAATTCTTTAGATTTTTGTATCCTTGTGCCAAGCTTTTAAAACCCCTCTATCACCAATGTCCCTAAACTAGATTCAGCAAGGAATAGCAGAGATGAAATGTCAATCACTGATGTAGAGTAGCCCACAGCCTGAGCAGGAAGTGGGAGCCTGAAGTTGGCTGTGAAGAGAAGACTCCATAAAACAACCAGATTGGAAAACTCTGTTAATTTTAACTATGTGTATATTTTTATATAAGTAAACAAATCTGATTTAAAGGGGTTTTCCCACCTTGTAAAACCCTCTCTAAAGTCCACCTTGTAGGTTGCGACAACCTAGCCTCAGAGAATGAGGATGTGGCCACACTTGTGCAGCTCTCAACCATTCATGTTCATTGCATTTACTAACCGTGAATGCACTTACTATTTGGAACTCGCATAGCATTGAACAAGTAGAACTGTGCAGGCACGGCCATCTTCCCATTCACTGAGGCTAGCTCAGCAAGCTACAAACCTGCCTTAGAGAGGACTTTACGACATAGGAAAGCCAATTTAAAAATACTACTGGGTTCATTGTTCATGGCTTCATTAATCTATGTTCGTAGGGAGTTAAATATTGACTTCTACTGACAGCAAAGAATGGTATCAATAGCAGATCCCAAGGCTCTGTCTGAGAAAGCTCAGTGTAGATCATGGTCACATTGCTTCTTTCTCTGTACTGTATACTCCTACCTGATTATTTAAAATGCAAGATTGAACTGTCAAGAGCAAAGCATCATCTATACCTTTTTGTTGAAATTAGTTACTACATGAATTAATAAAATAGGCAAGTGCCAGATCATAATTGACTCAGGTTGTTTTTGGGAAAATGGCTGAAAATCTTTAAACAAAGACCAGGATGTTGACCTACGTATGCATTTTATCTTTGTAGCAATGTACAGCAAGAACGGTTGACTACTAAGATATTTACAAATCCCGATGCAAAGAAATAAAATTAAGGCTAAAAATTAAGGATACTGATAACATAGCATGGATGTTGTTGTCCAACCTGTTTTAGGCTTTTCTTTTATAGGCGTCATATAACCATCTTCTCCCACAACTCCCCGTGAGGTACGTTCCCGTACAAAGGCAGTAGGGTCAGCACTGTATCTTTGTAGACTACTATCTTCTGGAGCTCGCTCTGTATTCTGTTTGCGGAGAGTCCCATTGCAGCATGCATCTTCAAAGACTTCAGAAGTAGCACCCTGGACTGTAGGAACTTCTGGTATGGGACAAGCAGGTGGTCTGTATGGCAAAGTCACTGATTCTTGTGTTGTGTAACCTCCATCTCGATACACAAACTGATTCTGTCAAAGATACAAAAAGGTAGAAAAACATTTTTTACCTATGTTTCCATGATTCATTTGGAGACTGAGTTGAATTGTTATTCACATAAAATGTAAGTTTAAGGCTAAATCAAAATGGGGTTCCTTGAGTCCACCAGAACAAATGATCCTCATCTTCCCTTTCCTTCATTGTAAACTTTTTTTGGTTAATAAGTTTAATAATAAGATTATTTTTGAGAATTAACCCATAAAAAATAGACTTTAGTGGCAAGTTACTAGCTCCAAAATCAACTAGGATAGGATTTTTTTTCTGCAGGATCTTTGGGATCCATTGTTGAGTCAAAACCTTGACCCACAAGAGGATTCTCTGGCTTTATGTTGGGCTGAGTTGAACCCAGGTGATTTATGCACATTGAGGTCACTTCAAATACATGCCAACTACTGTATACACTGTATCACACTACTAGCAGAGTTCACATACATTTAGGATTAGGCATATTTCTTAACGAAATAGATGCATCTGCAGTTTCATATGCCAAAATGTAAGTTCCTGAAGTTACTATCGTAAGACTTGGCAGTAAAAGACAACAAAGTTTTGCCATCAAAACAGAAACACTTCAGTAAGTTGCATTGACTAAAAAAGTCACTAAACAGACTTTGGAACAATTTGTCTGAATGGGTGGAAAATCTTGGTGTTCTAAAATGCCCCTGAGAAAAAGCCATAGTCTTCATACCTGAAAGCACAGGACAGCTTTTAAATTATATTCAGTATTTATTTTTCTGCCCGGAAAATGAGCACAAGTAACAAAAAATATACAACTGCTAATTTTGATATAACTGTTACAAAGTATTGAATAGATTACCATTCATATGTATGTAGGAGTTTCATTTCAGTTAGTGAATAGCTTTCAGTTAAACATCACTGTGTATACCATGTCTCCTTGGCTTGACACTGCTTTGTATGCATTGACTGGCATTGCTGTGAAATTATACCACAGTAAATGAATGTATTTTTCATAGTAATTTTGTTAATATGGAAACTACAAACATACCACACAGACGGTAAGGCTTATACAGTAAGACGTATACACATTATTAATATACCTAACCGTTATATGTTATAAATGTTATTATATTATTAAACTACTGAGTGTAATCAGACAACCATGTAATATAGTGGAACACCTTTTTATTTCAATTTGCTAACAACCCTACAGCCAGCATCCATATTAGTGATCACTGGGTAAAGCAATGGCAATAATAACCTGGAGAACCTTGTTCTACTGATACGCTAGCCTAAAGGAGTGTTCATATGGCAACATGATGCATCAAAGACATAGAAAGTGGCAGAAAATTGGACACTTCTGATCTCAAGCACTCAAAGTAGTGAAAAACATCCTTCACTAGTGATATTTTCTTTATGCTGTCTACAACTAACATAAATACCAACTTCTTTTAGTGCAGAGAATCGTATGATCCAATGCTCATATTTGCGCAAAATATCACTGTGCATCTTCCATTTTATTTAAAGTCTTAGTACACCATGACATACCTGTGTGTTATGGCAGTGTTATGTGAGTATAAAGTGATTTTTCTCACTGAACCCACTCCATATGTGGCAGCTGTTGGCTGTTTATTACAGCCAGGACCTACTGCTAGCAGCCAGAATAAGAAATGGTTCTGATCCTGGCCATTTTACTACTTACTGTAAATGCAGTGGTAAACACAATCGTGGAATCTAAATGATTAGAAAAAGAAGTTGTTTCTGTTGCGCTCCTCGATGGACTCCCATGACATGATCCTAGGATGTGGTTTGGTTGCTATGGCAGGTGGGAGCCTGAGGAAGTCACTTACTCCACAGAAAAGCCGTATAGTATTATTTAATGTGCTTAAACTTGTACAGGGTAGCCTGTATGGAATTCCTTGTTTTATCCCCTATTTAAAGTCCTAAAAAAATGCAAAGGGCTACATTAAATACTATGAACAGTTTTACTTTCATACACAACTGGTGCGTATGCTGAACATTATGAATGAACAAACACCTTATGGCAATGACTGAATTGTAAACAAGTAAGCACTTATCTTGGTGTGAAACACCTTCTTATATGATCAAGTCCCAAATATATCCATTAGAAGCTGTATGGAGAGGAGCGCATTCTTTCTTTTCGGCTGGCAGCAGAAAGAATGTGCTCCTTTACAATTTTGTCCTTGTCATAAGGTGTTTGTTCATTCATAATGTTCAATATATGCACCAGTTGTGTATGAAAGTAAAACTGCTTATAGTATTCAACGTAGCCCTTTGCATTTTTTGGGGAGCCTGAGGAAAATCTTCCAGTCTGCCATGATTGTTCTGCTTTACACTTGCCATAAGCAGGGTTTAATAGTGCTCACTGAGATCACTACATACTGCAGAACATAAATTAAGGGGACTACAAGGGGACTAACGGTTAAAATAATAATAAAAAAAAGTTTTATTGATATAAAAAATTTAAAAAAATGTAAAAACTTTCTGCCATATCATTTAAAAATCCCAAAAATTTACATACTAATTGTTATTGCCTCACCTAAAAAAAAGTAAAATATAACAGATAATTATTTTATTCATCCAGTCTCCCATGAAAAATTAATACCAATTAGTAGCAATAATTACTTGCCATCAGTTCACAAAAAATATCATAACACAGCTCTAACTGAGGAAAAATAAAAAAGTTATGGGCTTCAGAAAATGGCGATGCAAAGCTATTTTTTAAAGGTTTTTTTTTCCAAAGTAGTAAATAAAATTTTAAAACTATATAAATTTGATAACACCAAAACCTATAGAATGAAGATTACAGATCATTAATTTTGTTTGCTGATCTCCATAAAAAGAACCCCCAATGCTGGTCTGATTTTGCTTCATTTCAGATCTAGTGCAGTTCTTGTCTATCTGCTCTAGTACCTGCAGGGTAGTGACAGAACTCCCTGCTGTGTCTTATTGGCAGGATGGAGCTTGCTTCTCCCTCTGATCTTATCTTTCTCCTGATAAAAACTTTAAATTTTGAGTTACTGACATAGGAGCAACCTTGTGTCATCTTTTCAGGTCTGCAGTGCAAATTTATATGTAATTACATCAAAGAAAACAGTCACTCAGCAGCTAACAGTGTCTCTTGACAACATGTAAGCTTTTTTTCTCTTAATAGAATCTTCCTCTCATGAAAAATGCAGGTCTGCTAGCTCACATTTATAGCTATACATTCTGCTTACACAGTATCATTGTTTTTCACAACACCACCATTAGTAATGTGCCCAATAGGCTCAACTAGCAATAGGAGCCAGTAGACATGAAAGGCCAGTCACTGCTACAGACCCACCCACAGCCTACAGAGAAGTGTGAGCCTGAAAAGGCTGTGAAAAGATTTTTTTCTCCATCATATTCAGCATAATGGAATTCCTTAGAAGCATTGCACCTAGTTAAAAATATAGGGCTTTATATACACACCATATAGCAGCACGTGGGTTGCTTATAAATCTGTAATTAGGACCCATAGGAACAATATTCTTCCATGCATACATGTAAGAAATAAAACAGTCTGGAAAAATAACTTGATTGATGTATTTGAGCTAAGGTTACAATGAAGCTTACAGCTAATACATATATGTACTCAAATCAATTACATCCTCTAGTGTAGGAGTTATCATTGATTTTACAACTCTGAGTAATGGTTCCTAAGAATGAACCTGACTATCTAGTACACTGGTGTTAATAATAACTGCACACAATGCTATTACATACATCAGACCATGCTTTGCTTAAATAATCAGTGCCACACTTCAGGTTTGTAGGTACGTCATACTTGTTTGAGTAGAACGAATTGCAGAACATATGTAAAACTGAATGTAATCATCCAGTCATTGCACCCTATTCTTTTGTTTAGTGCAGAGAATGGTTACCAGTTGGATACTATACATCTACTATACTACATAATTCCAACCCACTGACCTTGTTTCTCTAAGAAAACAAAAAAAGTTCAATATTACCTATCATACCGTACTTAAAAAGTACGATTTATACACATCAACAGATTCCCATGACTAGAATTGATTTTAGTGGTTCTACAATCTAAATAAGCATAGGGTAGTCTGAAGTTTAAAAAAATATATATTTCATAACTGAAATACTTGTTTAATTGAAATACTTGTAAACTCTAGTAGGGTTAAAGAGAATACCCTTTTAATTGCATAAACAGAAAATATTGCATTATTTTTATCATGGTTGCCGTTTTACCGTCAGTCCTAATGCGACTTGAAAACCATCAACAAGCAGCAGTTGACGGATAACGATTTGTGACCAAGGACCATCACTAACAACAGGCTCCAATCCACAATGAACAATACAAAAATATGGAGAATGGAAATAATTATTACTTAATGTTTAATAAATAAGTACATAATAAAAATAAGCGGAGCTACCTTGGGTCCAAAGGCGCTCTGACGGCTTAAAGCACATATAAAGCCATAAGACCAACTGGGGACCAGTCTATTAATCTTTCCAGGGAGTAACAGGGTTCAGATTATGTAGGGAAAGGTTCCAGTCGGGGTTGTCTTTTTTGGGACGGGTTCTCCGAGGTAAGGCTATAGGATTTTTGCAGGCCTTGGTGCTGAGGGGTGTCATAGGGTCAGCTGCCCCCTGTATTGTCTTGCATCACTGCATATATTTGACACAAGGATACCATTTCATTTTTCTGATACTTGTGTTTTGTGTGGTCTTACGGCTTTGTATGTGTTTTAAACTGTCATAGCGCCTTTGGACTGAAGGTAGCGTCACTTATTTTTATTGTGTACTTATTTATTAAATGTTAAGTATTCATTATTTCCATTGTCCATATTTTAGTATTATAATTATCATGCGTCTATGTGCTTGACTACATAGAAGTGTTCTGCTGCCAAAATAAATAGCTTATTAACACCTTTACACAAAGGAGCTGAGCTTTGTGATATACAGGGTTATAGAATAGAGGAGAGGGTTTGAGCTCTGATATATAGGGTTATATAATAGAGGGGAGGAACTGAGCTCTGTTATGTATAGGATTATATGACAGAGGAGAGAAGTTATGCTCTGTGATAGATAGGATCATATGATAGGGGAAAGAAGCTGAGCTCTGATATATATATAGGGTATATGGGATGGATATATATATATATATATATATATATATATATATATATATAATATATATATATATATATTTATTTATTTATTTATGATACAGGAGAGGATAGGAGCTGAGCTCTGTGATATATAGGGTTATATGATAGAGAAGCTGGGCTCTGATATATAGGATTATATGATAGAGAAGCTGAGCTCTGTGATATATAGGGTTATATGATAGAGGAAAGGAGCTGAGCTCTGTGATATATAGGGTTATATGATAGAGGAGAGAAGATGACCTCTGGGATATATAGGTTTATATGATAGAGGAAGAGAAGCTGAGCTCTGTGTTAAATAGGTTTATATGATAGAGGGGAGAAGATGAGTGCTATGATATATAGGGTTATATGATTTGATGCTGAATTTCTGAATAAAAAAGCAGAAACTGTGAAAGTGAAACTGAAAGTATGAAAGTACTGCTGACCCCGCCCACATACAGTGATTGACAGTTAGCTATCTACACACACTGATACAGAGAAAGCTGTTAATTACTGTACATGGATGGGGTAAGCAGGACTCGTAAGGAGTCCGGTCAGTATATCACAGAGCTCTGCTTCTCTCCCGCTATCATATCCTGTTCTCTGAGAGTGTAGAATAAACCACCTGACAGTTTTCCTTTAACAACATATGGGTGTGGTTGTACTGCTGCTGGTATAATAGCTAATTATCACCTTTACACAAGCATCATTTTAGTGTAGTTTTTGCTTTTTTTGTTGCTGTTTTGGAGCTACTGTAAACCCATAGTGTATCATAACAAAGACTATAATTATATTAGCTTTATAATACTATATTACTTTTTTAATATTTTGATTGTAGTTGAGCCTAAAAGGTGTTTGTAATTGTGCTGTATGAGCAAGGCCTAATATTCCCTACTTGGCTCATTACTGCCTGAATATCTGAGGCAAATTTTAAGTATTCATATGTTTATCAGACTTTTTGAATATTCATGTGTTAATGAGTTGAGCTGCATATGTATTATAGGGGTATTACAGCTTCAGAATAAACACGTATTCACTGTATAACAGAAATGATATGATTGCAATTAATCCCAATTTCCTGAATCAGAGCCTTCTGATTTTCAAAATCTCTGCTTGCAGTTACTTATTTGGAACTGTTATGTGATATTCCCATCACATTGATTAGCTTTAAAACATATAGTCAAAGGAAAATAAAGATTATTGCCAAATACATTGCTGTTGCAATTTTGCTTCATTCCAGATTAAGAACAGTTCTTATCTCCTGCTTGTTTACACAAGTTTCTCTAGTTACTGGCCACCTCTCTGTGCCATAGCAGTGGCTGGGCCAGTAATGTAACTCCCTGTTGTGTTTTATCAGCAGGATGGAGCTTGCTTCTCACTCTCTGATCTTATCTTACCACTGAGAAAAACTTTAACCCTTAAGGTATGTTCACACAGTGTAATTGCGGTGCGTACAGTATGTGCCGCAATACGCCGGGTGCTTTGGGAGTCGTGCTGAGCAGCGCGTATTCCCAAAGCACATGAGGGCGAGGGGAGGCGGCAGGTCCAAGCATGTCTCCAGATCTAAACCCTACGAGCATCTGTGGTGCATCCTGAAATGGAAGGTGGAGGAGCAAAAGATCTCTAACATCCACCAGCTCCATAATATCTTGTTTACACATGCATTTTTTGATACATTGACATGCATTACTCGTGGCGCATAATCGCTGCTAATAATTGACATGTCACTTATCTCCATACGCGTAAGGGTGAGGTGCAATCCATCGCTCTCATAGAGAACGATGGATTACTGTAATCACAGAGCGCAGCTCTCCACATATTAAACACAATACACAGCGAAATGCGCACCCAAATAAGCCGTGTGAACATACCCTTACAGTTACTGACCTGGAAGCAGCCTTATGCCATCCAATCAGGTCTACAGAGCACATAGCTGTGTATTTACATTAAAGATGACAGTCACTCAACAGCTAACACGGTGTCTTTGCAGCAAGTACATTTCTCTCTCTTACTAGAAGCTTTCTCTCATGCCATTTACAGTTCTACTAGCTCACATTTACAGTATCTCACAAAAGTGAGTACACCCCTCACATTCTTGTAAATATTGTAAGATATATTGTCATGGGATGACACTGAAGATATTACACTTTGATACAATGTAAAGTAGTCAGTGTACAGCTTGTATGACAGTGTAGATTTGGTGTGTCCTTAAAATAACTAAACATTTGCCATTTTCCCTCCACGGTGTCATATGAGTCGTTAATGTTACAAGGTCTCACGTGGGAATCGTGAGCAGGTGTGTTAAATATGGTGTTATCGTTCTCACACTCTCTCATACGGATTACTGGAAGCTCAAAATGGCGCGTCATGGCAAAGAACTGTCTGAAGGTCTGAAAAAAAGATGGCCTAGGCTATTAGAAGATTGCCAACAATCTAAAACTGAGATGCGGCACAGTGGCCAAGGCTATGGAGCAGTATAACAAGGCAGGTTAAACTAAGAACAGGCGTCATCAGGGTGACCTTAAAATGACTGCTCAGCGTCTATTTTTAAAAATAGAATAAAATGGTAACATTGCTGCAGAGATTAAAGGGGTGGGGATCGCCTGTCGTGCTCGATTATAAACTGCAAAATGCATCAAAAGGTTTGCATGGTGTTTTCCAGTAGGAAGCTTTTCTAAAAGATGTGCACAAAAAAACCCCACTGGAACCATGTGCTGTGGTCTAGGACTGGTAAACTTATTTTGGCTCAGATGGGTAAAAGTGTGTGTTGCGAAAACCGGTGAGGGTAAAAGAAAAGTATGTCTTGTCTACAGTAAAGCTTGGTGGTGGGAAGTGTCTTTTTGGGTATGATGCTTTGGCTGTGGAAAGCTAAGTTCTTGGGGTCAGAATCCAAACTTGTACTGTGCATACTGAAGCGGAGCTGATCCTCTCCCTTTGGGGAGTTTTCCCAAAATGACAACGACCCAAACACCCCTCTAGATGACCATTTTCTTTACTAAAAAAAATGATTTTTAAAGGTGTGGACTGGCCAAGCATGTCTCCAGTCTGAAACCATATGGAGCATCTGTGGCACATTCTCAAATGGAAAGTGGAGGAGCGCAAGATCTCTAACATCCACCAGCTCCGTAGTCCGTAGTGTCTTGTTTACACATCTATTTTTTTATACAAACAAAACCAATGGAGGTCAAAGAATGGATAAAAACATCAAACTGAAAGTATATAAAAGCTACAGCATGATGTTTTGGAAGTGCAACTGCCCCCCCCACCTCTCCCAAAAAAAAAGAGGAGAGAAAACAAATTACCCAAAAAAGAAATAATCATAAACATGGCTATGCAGTGCCATGAACATATTTGTAAATACCCAAGTTGGCACAATGCAGCTGGGGTGTGGTATTTGAAAAGTATCCTGCCAGACCCCTGTAATTAATGTTGATACCCAGTATCGGCTGGGGGCGGGGGCCTTTTTGGAGTTGATTTTTGGGGGAAACCCCCAGTGGGTTAATTAGGGTTTTTTAACCCCAACAGCTACTATACATGACTACATATACTGCACATGACTCTTACACTCTGTCTTACTTTCTGCCTCTTTTTTACCATGCCTTTCTCTGTGAAAAGCAACCAGGGGACCCCCAACCCAAAGGGGGCAGGCCCACAGGAGGTTTCCCCTACTCCCCTCTGGGCCAGCTCAAGCCTATTAATACCTCTAGGTGTCACTAAAGTAAGGTGCTGCAGCAACGGAGGGAGGACCCCCATTGAGAAAAAGACTGGAAATCTGGAGAGTCAGTTGGGAAGCTGAGATTGATGTGGGCAGAAGCAGGGAGACAGTACTTGAGAGATCACCTCTGTGTAAGCACAGTTGTCTGCTTTCCCTTTGGTGTAGTCAGACCGTATTCGTGCACACTGGGTGGCCAATTGTATTATGAGGACACGTTAATACAGAGTGTAGATGGTGAGGGAGACTCCTATCCCACAGGTGAGTGGCTGAAGTACATATCAGGGGATTGAATACTGAGGCCTAACAGTGTTGCTCTGTCAAGTTCCTGTTCCAGTTCCGTTCAATAAAGTTACTCTGTGGCCTACTCTTCTTCTGCACACTGGTATAAACATGTGTATGACGCCTAAGGGGGGCACTGTTTTGGATTGCTCTTTTAACAATAGCAGAGAGTCAACAAATGTAGAAAAAAAAACAATGAAAACCTGACGCAACCCTGTGATGTATAAACACGTCCTCTCGTGCTAAATTTTGGAATCTGTTTTTTTTTTACTTTACCTCAAATTTCTTATTACTGCATACAGAGGAATTTTTCCTACCATTTCAGACTAAAGAGTTAAAGACTGCTGGGAGTTAACAGCTTTGTCCTGTAGAGTAGTAATTAGTGTATTTGCCACAGCTTTTGATGACTTGCTGACCTACAGCCTGGGCCCAGCATCAGAAAGCAAATGACTGATTGATTCAATTACCGTGCTGTCTTCCTATTCACCATCCCTTCTGTGAGGGGCGGACACTTTATATTAATGGTGCTCCAGACCATTCTTTCTAAGTCCTTTCTCATAATGAACTGTTTCATGTCTACGGTTATTTGTGCTCTGTTTATGAAGATACACAAGTGTCAAGGTGTTACGGTCATAATAGGGAATTCTTAACTAATTAATATTTACGAAGACTCTAGAAAGCTTCTCATGTACCAATTGTCTTTTCTATTGGATATTTTCTTTTAATACTTAAAAATTCATTACAAAGTATCTGCTTTTTTCAATGTCCCTTTACAATTACCATCAGTTACCATCAATCCATGAAAACCATTTACTGTTGTAAATACAAATAGTTTTTTTTTAGTAATGTTGCTTTTTTATATTTTATTAATGGACACAAGCCACAAGGTCTTATCTGTACGTAAGTCAGTGGCAAAAATATATTTAGAGGAAACCTGTCAGGTAGTTTTTTGTACCCCTTTTGTCAAAAGAAAAGAAAAAAAGGGAGAGGGGAAGCTAAGCTCTGTGATACATTGGTTTATATGATTTGAAGCAAAGTAAATCTTAAAATAAAAAGTGAAAGCGTAGCTTACTCCACCTACATGCAGTGATTTAAGTTTGTCTAAAACACATGTACAGAAAAAATTTCCATCCCCCTGCATTGTGTGGGGTGGGGGGAAAAGCAGCATTTTCAATTTATCTTTTAGGATTTTGTGTGCTTTTAACTTACAGGACTCTCTTAAGGAGTCCTGTAGTTTTGCATTGCTTTTTACTCAGAAATCAAGCTTTAAAAATATAAAACATGAAATAACACAAAATTCAGCTTCTCTTCTCCCTAATGAGATACACTACCACTTTTGAGACATACTCAGTTCCTCTCAACTAACCAGCTATTCAGTTCTACTCTGCACCGATGAGGGGCAAACACCCCAAAACTGTATGCAGATGAACAAACTGGCAATTTCTTTCACATTACAATGTTCAGTGTGTTGGATGTGACTTAAGGAATGCTACATCGAATAGTGGGTGTTGAAGTTTCCGGGCCCCCTCATTTTATGCTCTCCCAAAAGTTAACACAGGAGCAGGGCGGGGAAGATCCCGGGGCAGAAGGCACCGTCCTCAGAGGACACAGCCAGTTCTTGGTAGAAGCAGCAGCACCAGCACAGGGAGTGGGTGCCATCTTGGATTAGAACTTTATCATGCACCTCCACAGCACTCTGTTCAGCAAATCTCAGACAGTGGAAAACAGTAACAAAAAAAAAAAAAACCCCTATTTTAAAAAAAGGCCCTACAACAGCCCTTCGAGGGAAACCATAATATTGACACCCCTGTTCTATCATATCTTGCTCTTAGATAGGGCAGCATAAACCACCCAGGTTCAAACTTCATACAGTGGACAGAGCTATAATTCTATATAGCTGCATGCATTTCGAAAGTCAATGCCTGGGGCATTGGGAAAAACCCTTTCTTATTTTTTTAAAGATGGAAAGAAATTAAAATTTAACAAATTTCAGTATATATTAGGTGACACGATAGAAAAGGAAGAGAAGACATAACTAAATACTAAAGCCGAGTAGTACTATTTGATATGGGAAAAACATTAGATGAAACGAAACAAGGAAGGCTAGAAAAATTTAAGACTAGAGGCATGAATATGAAATGGCTATTTGTGGTAGTGATCATCTGGCTTTATATATAAAATAATAGGTTATTATTGAGCGCAGCAATAACCTTCTAGCACTGATTTTGATCTGTAAAGGTCAATGCGGCTATGGCAATTGACTGTTTGTATTCCTTGCCAGACTTCTCATGGTATAAAACTAAGTATGGAAATCTAATGTAGGAGATGAAACAGAAGTGAAGAGTAAGACATAACTTGATATCAATGTTGGAAAGACTAAGAAGAGAAACTATTTGAGCCAGTCATGTTGCCCTGTATGATAGATAGATAGAGTGACTGACCATGTTTTGCATGGACATCATATGGTAGATTAAGGCCCAGTTCACAACTGTGCTGGAGGTTCTGTTCACAGTATAAGTCACACAGGCAGTGACAGACATATAACATTATGGACACCAATGGCACCCAATGGACTCCCCTGACTACAATATGGTCTGTTGGGTTTCCGTAATGATGATCGCTGCTTTTATGGAAAAAATAGTGCAGTATAATGAGCAATTTTTCCCTCATTTTTGAGGAAATCTGCAACAGAGGCTTCAAACATAATTTCTGAGGCAGATGTGAAAGTAGCCTAACCCAATAAACCCCTACAAAACAATGACACAACAACCAGAGGATAAGTCATTTTTAAAACATTTACGATGGAAAAAGGGCCAAAGTGAAATCTTATTTCCCGACATAGGGGTAGGAGGGGGAGGGCTGTGTCCCCAATTTACTCGAAGGAAAGAAAATGGGATGACGGAAATAAGAATGAAAAGAATTTATGAGCTGTATGAGCTAGTAAGAAAAATGCATGCAGCAAAGTGATGCCAACTCCTAAGTATGGATGCATGTATATTCTATGTAATACTATATACTAAACAATAGTCTTTCTCAAATTAAGGTTCTGTGAAACTGTAGTGTCCCTAGAAAACTGGTGAGGTTTTCACGAGAAGAAGGCAAAGTCAAGGTCTAAAGTAACAACAGGAAACTGGTTTTAGGGTGATCAATGATGCTTGGTAAGGGAGCAGGCAAAGCAAACAATAAAGCACAAGAATGGCTTCCTGCCTCAACACTGAGCTTCCCGGGGACTAGAGAAAGGTTTTTGACTCATAAAAGGTCATTTTACAGCATTTTGGCCTTTAATAGAAAATAAGGATTCCAACCATATGAATTATGCCAAGAAATGCATATTTTACAAAATACCAAACAGACATCATAAAACGTGTTCACATTGTTCATTTTAATTTAATGTTATTTAAAACATTCTAATCTATAAATTTACCCCAAAAATGTAAATTGACAGAGGGATGGGCTGCTGTTCCCAGTGAAGGCCATACATGTTAGGGACGCCATAGAATTTACAGTTTAGGAGTTGATAGGTACATATTGCCTGGCTCCTTATACTCCACTTGTCAAGTAGCCCACACATCATATCTTTCTGCTCTTACAAAATAAAATAAAAACCTATTGCTTCATATGTATTTCCCCCTTACCAGGCTAACTCCCTCAAGCGCTGCCAATAGGCATGGAAGTAACTATAGCTGTAGCAGCCATAGGGGCCCAATGGTTGTGGAGCACTTCTAAGATTCAAGAACTTTTGAGTGCTAATAAAATTTTTTGGCTTTTTGTAACAGTCTATTTGAGTTTTTTTGGAATATGGAGAATTTTTCAAACATTTTTTTTTTGTTATGCGCGTTTCAGTTTCTTTTGTTAGGTGAGGGGGGTCATAATTTATTTTGTATTTGGGACTTTGGAATTTTAATTACACTCCTGCCTATAGGTAAATCCAACCCTGGTTACAAAGCAACTTCACTATAATATTCCTAACACCATGACATGACCAATGCAACTTAGGAATCTCCGACTCAGTAAATTTTCCCATTTAATGTAAAAATACAGACACTATGGTCATATTAAAGGTAAAGTACAGTGTGTCCATGCATTCCCCCGGGGTTGGATGTGGATATCAGCTTTACATACTCAGTTGGGAATCAAAAAGTCAAAAGTTGGGAGCGCCTACAAAAATCTAATTTACTTTATATTGCCAAAAAATCATAACTGTAATTCAAAGCCTGAATTGGGGGTTAGGGTTTAATGCCTTTTTAGGGTTAAATCACCTCTCTGTGGTGTTTCTAAGTCCATTGATTTGGTCACACCAACATCATTTCTGCTCTGATGTGACTTCCGTGAGCATGGGAACAAAAGTGATGTTGTGTCAGAAGTGATATTGGAGTGATGGATCTGCTAGACCCAGAAGCACTGTGAAAAGGTAAGTTAACCCTAAAAAGGCCTAAAACCCTAACCCCAATTTCAGGTTGGTTTTTGGGTTTTTATAGTAGGGAAAGGGGTTGGGGGCTAGGGACAGTGTAAAAGAATTTGTGTTTGGGACGTCCCAAAAACAAATTTCTTTATAAGTTTAGTCAAACCAATGTCAAACCAGATTTGCGCAACACTGGTTATATAGGTTTACATTTGATCACAAAGTAGTTGTGATTTATAATGCAGTCTGTATAGAGTTTTGCTAGTAAGTCACCATTACTACGAATTTTATGATGGAGCCGAGTCCTTTTAAAATTTTGAGAAGGGTAACATGGGTACATTTGTGCGTAGTCAACAATTTAGAATTTTTTTCCCCCTTTTAAAATTTTCAAGCTACAAACATTTACCCCTGTATATACCCAAAAGAATTTGTCTATTTAATATAGGTTTGTAATGCATAACATCATTCAGCTTCTTCTGACAGCTTAAGCAAAATTTAAACTATGGGGTGATTCCAGTCATCTTCTGATAGCCCGTGCTGACAAGGTTTGAAGGCAATAACCTATGGAGCCCATATCAACTCATCCTACAACAAACATGACAGTAATAGACATTTCCCTTGGCTTGACATTAAGATCCTGGAATACTAAGTACAGCTCCATTCAAATCTAATTTATTGCTATCTCAGCTTGATGTTTTAAGATTCCCTTTAATGCTTTCATGTCAAAAAATTCAGGCCTCCCATTCCAGTAGTTGGCAAATCAATATGCAGGAAAGACCACTCTTGGATTTAAAAATAAGTGCCTTAAAATAACATGCTGCATGGACTGCTATAATATATGTGTGTTTATTTTATATGTGTGTTTATATTTTTTACTATTACATACTCCCCAATTGAACCTAAATATGACCCAAATCCCCACCTTTCTTTATTCCTCTTAATGTTCCTCTTTTTTACTTCATAAATAAATTTGCATTAATAAATGTAATACATATATTGCCACAAAAAACACATCTTTCTGATTCGTAATGGTATATTATGCTATATTTTATATATTATTACAAATTACAATTTGTTGCAATTAGGGCCAAAGAGTCAGTATTTTATGCTGACTTTAACTAAAAAATATTAAAGCAAGTATATAGTCATATATACTATATATATCTACAGTTGATATCAGAGATTTTCATACACTATATAAAAAGACACATATGCATGTTTTTCTCACTATCTGACATGAAATCAGAATAATCCTTCCCTGTTTGAGGTCAATTAGGAACCAAAATTATTTATATTTGCCAAATGCCAAAATAATGAGAGATAGAGATTTTTTGAAGGCATTTGTATTAATTTCTGCAAAGTCAAAAGTTTACATACCCTAGGATTACTATGCCTTTAAACAATTTGGGACATCCCAAATGATGATGTCATGTCTTTGGAAGCTTCTGATTATTGGCAACATCTGAGTTAATTAGAGACATTGATGTAGATGTATTTTAATACACAGTGGAAACATACTGCTTCTGTGTGCAATATCATGGGAAAGTCTAAAGAAATCAGCCAAGATATCAGGAAGGATTGTGGACTTGCACAAGTCTGGATCATCCTTGGGTGCAATTTCCAGATACCTGATGGTGCCTCGTTCATCTGGACAAACAATTATACGCAAGTACAAACAAGATAGGAATGTCCAGCCATCATATTGCTCAGGAAGGAGACAGGTTCTGTGTCTCAGAGATGAAAGTGCTTTGGTCTGAAATATGCATATCAACCCAAGAACAAAAGCAAAAGACCTTGTGAAGATGCTGGCTGAAGCTGGTAAGATTGTGTCATTATCCTACTGTATCATCATGCGCTGAGAGGCCACTCTGCCAGGAAGAAGCCATAACTCCAAAATAAACATATAAAAGCCCCATTAATGTTTGCAAATGCACACAGGAACAAAGACCTACATTTTTGAAAACATGTCCTGTGGTCTGATGAGACTAAAATTGAATTGTTTGGCCATAATGACCATGGTTACGTTTGGAGGAAAAAGGGAGAAGCGTGAAAGCCTAAGAACACCATCTCAACTATGAAAAACATGGGTGGCAGCATCATTTTGTGGGGCTGTTTTGCTGCAGGAGGGACTGGTGCACTTCACAAAATAGATGGCATTATGAGGAAAGAAACTTATGTGGCAATACTGAAGCAACATCTCAAGACATCAGCCAGGAAGTTAAAGTTTAGGTGGAAATGGGTCTGCCAAATGGACAATGACCCTTAGCATACTGCCAAACTGGTTACAATGTGGCTTAAGGATAACCAAATTCCTACCAACTAATGTGAGAAGCTTGTGGAAGGATATCCAAAATGTTTGACCCAGGTCATTCAGTTTAAGGGCAATGCTACCAAATACTAATGAAATGTATGTAAACTTTTGCCTTTGCACAAAGTAATAAAAATGCCATAAAAATTCTCTCTCTTTATTATTTGGCATTTGGCAAATATAAATAATTTTGGTAATCCTAATTTACCTAAAACGGGTAAGGTTTATTCTGATTTCATGTCAGATAGTGAGAAAAACATGCATGTGTCTTTTTACATAGTTTATGTAAACTTCTGGTTTCAACTGTGTATATATTTCTCTCAACATACCATCAATGTCTCTCCTTCTAAAAAAATGGAGGTATGCTATTTTATTGTTGGTTTATGTAATGTCAACATATTCCGGAGTGTTATGCGGAAATTGGAACCATTCATTTCAGTTTCTGTCCCTATGAGGTCTCACAATCTACACACAATGGGGTCAATTTCATAAAAAGTGAAGTAACATATTAATATGGTTTTGAAGTTCAAGAGGGAACTTAAGTTGATGTTCTCATCTCACACTTACATGGCATATTGATATGCCATCAAATTATGATAGTGGTGGGTTCAACCAGTGGGATGTGCACCTATCTCAGGATTAGGCTCCCAAAAGTCTCTGTTCACAATGGAGAGTTGGGCTCGCTTTGCACACAACTCTCCATTCTGTTCTATTGGAGTTCTAAGTACAGTTTAACACACCACTCACCGGTACTCAGAACTCCCATAGAACCGAATGGAGAGTTGTGCGCAAGCATGACCTACTCTCTGTTCTAAATAAAGACCTTCAAGGGCCCGTTCCTGAAATAGGTAAGGGTCCCAGAGGTGGAACCTACACTTTTCACACTTTGATGGCATATTCTATCAACATGTCTTCAAAGTATGAGATGGAAACCCTCCTTTAAAATCCTGAAAATAACTATGAAAACATGGGGAGAACATACAAACGTCATGCAAATGTTCTCCAGGTGTTTGCGTGAGTCACCATGCTGCCCAGTTGAAGAACTGTACCCAAAAGCAGTAAACTATTACCACACAACAAATAGTATAGATAGCATGAAATATCCAGTGTCACAGAGCAGTCCCATTATGCTGATTACTAAAGTTAAAGCCTTAAAGCGTGATTAGCCATCCACACTGCCTAACTTTATATGGTGGAATAGAATGGTGGAAGACATTCTGTATACAATACTGTGTTATGACACTACATTACACAGTTGATAAAGCAGTACCAAGTCCAAAAAAAAAACCTCAAGCAGAAAATCCATTCTAGTGTGTCTTTGCTCATCAACTTATTTTCCAGACAGAAGTGATGTTTGCTCATGCTGAAATGTTTCTCATTTCCCTCACCACATATATTTGATAACAGTGAATGCCATTGAAATACCAGTAAAGCTTTCGTCCCTGGCACTCCAAAAGTGATGTACCTCCAAAATATTAAAGTAAATAGCAGCATTGCCTTATTGGATAGGGCTATTGCTAAGAGTTTTTTTTTTTTTTACAACAAAATGCTTTTTATTATTGACCTTTAATAGGTCCTGCATTTGATATTTTCCTGACTCTAGTTGTGTTGCGTTTCAAGTGCATGGTTGAGAAGCTTCATAACTTCAATATGGGAAAGAACTGTCTGAGACAACTGGAAATGTGAATAAACATCATTTAGCATATGGAGCACAAAATATTTACTTTCCGAACACCACATTCCTGTTTTAGTCTATCAGTCTTGGAACACATCAGATTTAAAGTAAACTAGGAAGACATTTTCAGCAATCTACACCATCAGGATTAATTGCTGTTTTCTGATGGCTGGAGACATAGTAACCTGCATGATAAAATATGTACAACTTAACTGCATCATTATGATGCCGAGATCGAGGGCAAAAATTAATAAAACAGATAACTTTTGATTAAGATTGAACAAAATATGCTTGTATGTTTGTAGGACATTCACACCTTTGTGAATATGATGTCAAACTATTTTCAAACAATTGCTTGACAGCACTGGCAACACGTTAACCTGAAATGTATTTTGGTATGCACAGAATTGCTATAGAAATCTGCAATCCTAACTGTTAAATCAGTGAAATGACCTAAAAGATGGAGTTGATCTTATATTTCATGGAATATTTTTAGACTAACATAATGATATTTTACATAGACAGACAGACCTAAAGATAGACAGACAGACCGAAAGATAGATAGATAGATAGATCTGCAAAAGAAATATTGAAACCCTATTTCCAAGCAAGTGTCCTATTTTTGTGTTATTATAACATATATTAAAGACTAAACCCTTTAGATTTTATTTGTACAGTTTTGAAGGATGGATTACACTGCATTCCTCGTCCTCTATTGCAATGTGTCATGTGGTGTTGAGAAGAACGGGATGTCCTTGTGAACTTAATAATGGTTTTCTCACTTCCCTTGTCAGAACATGAGACTTATACAGTGTGTATTTGATTGTATAGAGTTCCAGCCAGGGCTGGCAGTATTGGATAAAATCACACCGGGGGCATAGAGCAACATGTAGAAAATAAGACGTGTGACTGTGCTCTGAGACATGTTCTCAAATATATAAAACGGCATGTAAGAGGTATGTATTTCTGGCACTAAATGCAATGAACAAGTGTTATTTCCTTTTGACATTGTTTGCTGCTTTGTGATGAAAATAATGACTTTTTAAGGAAAATGACATTCTATGTGGGAAGAACATGGATCAACATTGTCCAACATAAAAAATAGCTTTGTTGTTCTAAGCAACCAATTAGAGCTTGGCTTTCATTTCTTAAATGTATCAGGAAAATTAAAGTTGTACTGTGATCGGTTGCTGGACAGAACTAGGGATTGGGAGGCAAGAAAAGATATTCTCAAGGCCTATAGAAAATACACGAAGTCAGCAACACTGGCAACCAATACTGAGAGTGCAAGTCGAAACCCAGTCCATGGGACAAGCAAAGTCCAAGATAAATCCAGACAGCACTTCAACTTCAAGCGGTCTTTATTTCACCCAATAGTGCAACGTTTCAGCTCAACAGTGGCTCAGTATTGAGCTGAAACGTTGCACTATTGGGTGAAATATATTAATTAGTCGACATATTACATCAAGTGAAAACAACTTTTTTAAATACTTGCGATTAATAGTTGATCTGCAGATTGCAAAAGTCCAGGAATTTTTTACCCCAGTATTTTACTTCATGTCACAGTCTGTATGCTTGAGAAAGAGGACATGTTGAGCCCTTGAAATGTCGCGTGTTGGTGTGCGGCTAGCCGCTTGTCAGAACACTACTCTATCCAGGACTGTGAAATGAAGTAAAATACTGGAGTAAAAACTTGCTGGACTTTGGCAATCTGCAGGTCAACTCTCAATCACAAATATTTAAAAAAGTTATTTTCACTTGATGAAATATATTGACTATTTAGTCAATAATGGTTTGGATTGATATCTGCAGTTGTTTCAATTGAGGTACATTTAGTGAGTGAAAAGAGGCTCCACTTGCAGATATACCTGTGATTGCCATACATATTTATACTACCACCAATATATGCTTGAACTACTTTTTACATGTGCCAGCAAGAGCGGCGCCTTTGGATACCAGGTGAGGACGACATTTTCTTTTTTCTGTTATATTGTATATCAAGTACATGACCCAAAGAAGCTTACAGTACATCCACAACATAAAAAATGTTGTCCAGCTTCAAGTAGTTTTATTATACGTAAGGGCTTTATCTTTACTAGTTATCTGTCTCATTTTCTTTAATCTTCATTTTTCATTATGTTTGGTGACAGAACCAACTACCAGTCTTCCATGAAGTTTTGGTTTCAACATACAATGGTCATCCCGGGTCCAATTAACATTGTATGCTGAGGGAGCCCTATGGGCGATATGTATGAAACCAATATGTATGAAACAATAACCATATAACTCATTTTAAATAACATGATAATGTTTAGATCACCACTCATTTTAAACCTATTCTGTATCAGTATAGTATTTATTATTAGATTATTTGTTTGTTGTATTTACATAAATACTAGTTGTTAATATCTACAATGCAATGTACAATGTATCCAACTATTACAAGACAATTCAGCGTAAAAAATATCTTCAACACCAAGATCTAAGCAAGACATATCTTTCAGGGAGTAAGACATAAAATCCTCCCAGCCGCTAAGCTACCTCCCCTACGCGTGCCACAATTAGATTTGGGACTCTGTGTGCTTGGGGCTCGTTTCAGGTGGGCACAGCTGGCTTTGTGTGACCTGTGTTATTGAACACGGAGCTGATCTCTGCAGGATGATGACAGCATTCTCTTACAACAAACAAGGGCCTGTCTCTGGGGCTGCTATTTCCAATCTGGTTTGATCTCTTCTCTGATCAGTTGCAAATAGCAGCCAGTGTCTTTGAAATAGAGCTAGTGTTTGCTTGGGGAGGGTGGGATTCGGACTTGTTTGCCTGGCCAAATCACTGGAGGGACATTTTGAGTTGTTCACTTCAAACATGTCTTTAAAAGACAAGGTTTACGGAGCTGTAGAAATACCTCTTCAGGTCAGTGCATTGATTTATTCGGGATAGTCATTGGATAACCACAGTAGTCACTATTCTTTGTCACATGTGTAATGATTCTGCAGCATGCAATTTAAACCAGAAGTGGATAACAGATAACTGGGATTACACGCTTCAGGAGCATGTTGTCAAAATAAGAGTTTACATCCTTCTCCTCTAGAATACTTGTAAGTTAATTACTATTGTATGTATCCAGATATTACCATAGATACATGAAAGTCAAAGACATAATTTTTTATGATGATGGCAGCCTCCAGCAGTTACTGCCAAGGATGTTTCAGACACCCAGCAGTTCAGGGACCTGGTCAAAATATTATCCTGCCCTTCCCATTATTCATTTCAAGTCAATAAAATCTTCTATTTCCTCTCTGCTCATGAACTTCATAAAAGTAGGTATCTGATATTACACTAGTCACAGGTTTTATGTGCTGTGAGGAAACGTTTTTTGGTCTGCTTCATTTGCAATGACAGTGTTTTATTTCTCAGGTGCTGCTTGACTAATAAACATAGAAACAAAGCTATGACTACCCTTCCAGAATAACTTTTAGTTTATCTTAGCAGAGTAAAGATGTGGATAGAATTATGAAACTTGTGTCTTGAAGACAATCCCTGTTCATATGTCCTATGAAGGCAAATGAATCTCATGGAGAGCCCAGATAAAGACCACTCTGGTAAATACAAGACATGTAATATGTTCTTCCTATAAATGTCCAGAAGGGGGAGTGAGAGTCCAACCCATGGCTAGTATCAGCAGATCGCTGCTTGTCCCTAATGAGATAACCAATTTATTGGCTTGGAAAGGTGGGTATTTAATATACCTAAGATTATTCCATGGAAAGAGAATGGTCACTACCTTATTACCATACCATTGCTGTGCTCTTCATAACTCCAGACTAATCCCCAATAAAACAATAGTACACAAAATCCAATGTGAATTTAAGAAAAAGGAAATATTCTCCTACATGAAATTATGTTTCTACTGAGAGAATGTAGGCTTTGTCATCCATATCTAGTTTTTAAAAGAATCCTATAAAACTGATATTTAGGCATAATGAAGTCCATGTCCTGCCATATGTTCCTCCATATATCAACACATTTTGGAGATATTTTACCCTAGAAGCAGTCTTGCATCCAGTAGGGAAATTTTTATTGGATCCATGGGGAATTACAAAGAAAAGCTTCCATGTGCCTTCATGTGAGGAAAATTAAGGTACAATAGTTTCCAGGTACTCTGTTATCACTATGTACAACTTAGTCATTAGAAGTTTACATACACTATATAAAAAGACACATCTGCATGTTTTTGTCACCATCTAACATGAAATCTGAATAAAGGCCTTTTTATTACTTTCTGCAAAGTCAAAAGCTTACATACATTTCACTAGGATTTGGTAAACTGTATGACATGGGGCAAAAGTTTTGGATATCCTTCCACAAGCTTCTCACAATAGTTGGTAGGAATTTTCTCCTGACAGAACTGGTGTAACTGAGCCATGTTTGTTGGTCGCCTTGCCCGCACCTGCCTTTCCAGCTTTGGAAATTTTCAGTAGTATTGAGATCAGGGCTTTGTGATGGCCACTCCAAAACAGTGACTTGGTTATCGTTAAGCCACTATGTAACCAATTTAGCAGTATGCTTTAGGTCATTGTCCATTTGGAAGACCGATTACCGCCCAAGATTTAACTTCTTGGCAGATGTCTTGAGATGTTGCTTCAGTATTGCCACATAATCTTCTTTCCTCATGATGCCATCTATTTTGTTAAGTGCATCAGTGTCTCCTGCAGCAAAACAACCCCAGAACATGATGCTGCCACCTCTGTGTTTCACAGTTGGGATGATGTTCTTAGACTTCCAAGCTTCTACCTTTTTCCTCCAAATGTAACGATGATCATTATGGCCAAACAGTTCAATTTTAGTTTCAACAGACCAGACGACATGTCTCCCCCAAAAATGTAGGTCTTTGCTCCTGTTTGCATTTGCAGACATTAATCTGGCTTTTATATGTTTCTTTTGGAGTAATGGCTTCTTCCTGGCAGAGTTGTCTTTCAGCCCATGTTCATATAGTACTCGTTTCACTGTGGATAATGACACAAACTTACCAGCTTCCGCCAGCATTTTCACAGGGTCTTTTGCTTTTGTTCTTGGGTTGATATGCACACGTTCATCTCTGAGACACACAACCTGTCTCTTTCCTGAGCAGTATGATGGCTGGACATTCCTTTGTTGTTTGTACTTGCATATAATTGTTTGTCCAGATGAACGAAGCACCTTCAGGTATCTTGAAATTGCACCCAAGGATGAATCAGACTTGTGCAAGTCCACAATTCTCTTCCTGATATATTGACTGATTTCTTTAGACTTTCCCATGATGTTACACACAGAAGCAGTATGTTTCTGATGTGCATTAAAAATACATCCACAGGTGTGTCTCTAATTAACTCAGTTGTTGCCAATAATCAGAAGCTTCCAAAAACATGACATCATCATATGGGCTGTCCCAAATTTTTTAAAGGCATAGTAATCCTAGTGTATTTAAACTTTCAACTTTGCCAAAAGAAATAAAAATGCCTTAAAAATTCTCTCTCATTATTGTGGCATTTGGCAAACATAAATAATTTTGATAATCCTAATTGACCTAAAACCGGTAAGGTTTATTCTGATTTCATGTCAGATAGTGAGAAAAACATGCAGATGTTTCTTTCTATACAGTGTATGTAAACTTTTGGTTTCACATTGTGAACTACAGAACGGACTTCCCATTCAGATGAATGGCAGTTGGTTTACTCAAGGACTTTTACATGGAATGCAATGCTAAAACCGCATTGAGTTCCTTTGAAAATGAACGAGACTGGTGCTGTTGAGTCATACAGTGTTCTACAACTTTTTAAATATAATATTCAAAGTAAATCCAACCTGGAGGTCCACTTTTACATCACTTAGATCAGTTTACATTGATTGTAGTTATTGATTCACATCTTTAAAGTCTTTCATATAAACTGTGTGGAGCCCAAGGTGACACCCCCACCTCGCCCAAAATGATTGACTAGTGTTTTTCTTGAAATTTCTTTGTGTATGAATCATGTTCCAGCTCAGTGTACACTGAAAGGAAGATCAGTTACGGACTGAAATACATCCAATTTGGCAGCTGTGCAATCTCCTGTCACAAAATTTGACCTCAAAAACACATTTGAAAAGTGTCACAAATGTAGAAAGAAGCAGAATAAACAGTCTGAAAGAGGGATAGTAACGGAGAGAAAAGGATGGAGAGGAGGCTGACAGGGAGACTCTTTCACATCAGCTCTTCATCTTCTTGTACAAAGCAGCAATCAAGCCACATTCTGTGATTCCCAAAGAGTATCATTGAGGGTAAAAGAAGGGGTTCCTTCTAGCTCATGCCGTGAATGCAAGATACTGCAAACTAGAAAGTCTTTCACTTTTTCAGTGCTGAATAGCAAGTTAATGATAATTTCCTTCTCTTTCCTGCTCCATGGCGTTGCCATCTGTAATTGAGCTTCTTGTCTGGTCTTTTTTGAGTTCTGAATGGAGCTGATGAGGACCGGCAATGCAGAGTGAGCCTGACTATGCCGGAAACCTTACAAGTATCACCCACACACCCATGCCCAGCTGTGCTGAGATAACGCACATGCCAAGTTATTTACCATGTATCAGATACACATAATGAGTGTTAATGGTGTCTATTATGGTTCTTATACATCATTTTCTAAATTGTGTTTTAGGTATGGACACCTAGGTTAGAGGAATAAAATGTTTTGCCTTCTTGCAATTTTGTTTGATCTGTACTTGTTATTTACCCCAAATATCATAATTTCCAACCTAATAAATCACATGTCTATGAAAAACAGTTCCCTTACCAATTGAAAGCAGGAAAACACTTCTGGTTAGTAAAGAATGGTTTACAGTAAGTGCTCTTTTCGGGCATTCAAAATACTTAGAGGGGTTCTCCACGTTGGACAATACCCACTTGATTTAAAAGTTGATCACAAAATGTTGCTGGAATCCCTGGTAAGAAGCAATAATTTATGGGAAAATCTGTTAGGTTGACAACTTTCCTGCAGTGCCACCACAGGAGAAATTAAGCACTGCAGTGTCTATTCAAATCAATGGACTTGTTAGTAATACAGAATAAGACAGGTCTTCCAGAGCTGGAGACAATATCTGCAATCACTCTCTAGTCTGCCCAAAAGGTAAGAATCCGGAATAGAGGTCAATTAACTTAGAATTTTGTAATTAGGTATTCGAAAATGGGTTTTCTAAACTGGAGAGCCTATTTAAATATAAAGGTATGTGGGCACATACTTTGAGCCAGGATCATGTTGGCCCGAAATGTGTAAGCATATTTCATCCTGGAGTGTTTTGCCTATATTGCATATATTTTTAATGGCTTTAAATAAAGAAGAGGTTTTTAATGACGTGATGGATTATTGATGCTATTCTATGTGAACACAGTCAGAATCTGCCCTAGGCAAATCCAGAACATAATTCGCAGATAAAATCCTGATGTTTGCCTTAGATTGGTGTGTGGACCTGCACATAGACTATAATTTAATGGAGCTAATCCTAATTTTTCAGTACATTACCCATATGAATAATGAACATGCCTTGGATTTTTAAATCCTGGCAGATTTATTTCCAGAGCCACCCAATTATATAGATTACTAGCCTAATGTTGCAGGACTCCAGAATATGTACAGAATACAATCCTAAATACAGACAGATTCCAAAACATGGGAACATGGCCTGACTGTGAGGTAAGGTCTAAAACGGATATTTCACACATCTGAAACAATTTCTAATCTTTGTTAAAATTTTATCAAGATCTTATCAGGTCTCAATACATTCAAGACTCCTGAAGGAACTGATTAACTAGAATTGTGTATTTAGCACATACAATATGTTCGCAAATGTCTTATTAGGGAACGACTTTTGTGTGACATTTACATATAACAGTTTAAACTTATATAAAAAAGTTAGATAATATGATACATTGTATACTTATCATGTACTAATTTTTAAAGAGGTGTTCCCACCATAGACGTCTTCTGTTCATGGTGACAACAGCTATTGGGAGAATACTTGAGCTGTTGCTATAACTCCCATAGTTTTAAATGGAGAGAGCAACAGACACTACGACCACCTATCCATATACTCTCCACCTGGCTTTAGCAGCTGGAGGATACCTTTCTTGGTCAGGGACATCTTTCTGTCAAAAGCTGGAGGTTCAAGAAAGCAAAATTCTAAAAATAAGTCTTGTAACCACGGACCAGTGCATTGTGTAAGTTCAAAGAAAAGTGTTACAACTATCAGTTTACAAGTCTGAATGGAGTACAGTTGTTTAAGTGTAATTTTAGTGAGGCAGTGATTTAAGTCCCATTCACATGATTGGGGCTACATTGCTTCTATCCATCAGGATACCTTGAGAAAAGAAATGGATACAGTGGCTGGGCCCCAGAGGAGCCAAAGGAAACAATCGGCCAAATGTAGACTCTTTCTGAACTATGTTTGCTCTATTTCACATTGGTATACACTTTATGCATCATACATGAAATCTTGGTATTGGGCACATAGAGCGTAAATGAACAGGAAATAGAGCAAGCATAGTCTTAAAGAGATAATGTGTGCTCTACTGTTTCCTACCACTCCACTACAGTTGGATTCTTTCTTTAAGGCATCCTGACAATGTAACCCCGAACAATGTTGTAAATGGCGCCTAAGCCACTGTGTGACCAAAAGTCAGCCAATTCTATGCAAATTATAATAATAACTAAACAAACAATACATATTCCGTAAAGCAAATTATTTACCAAAACACAGTTATAATACTTAAACCTGTTTACCTGAGTTACTCCTTAATCTGCTCTACTTATGATTACTTCTTCTTTTCTGCTGTAAGCAACCTAGCAGCTTTTACTGAATTGTAAAAAATCCCCCTATGTTCTAATATATATTAGACATCCTTAACACATTGAAATTAATATGGTTAATATTGTTGCTGGTTTATCTTTCCTTTCAATGCTGCTCTGAAATACAGTAGATTAGTTTGTAGTATGTTCTGTCCAACACTGGAGCAACCTGTAGAAAAAATAGCTTGTACTGTACGGATCATACAATTCAGCACCTTGGTCAGCTCCATCACATGACCGATGAAGACCTAGCAATCTTATTTTCTGCTTTATAATATTCTGGCAGGAGAACTAAACTGGATTTGTTTGTTTAAGAGTAGTTTTTGTAATACATCTAGATTCAGTAAAAGTTGGACTAGACATAAAAGAGAATATCCTACCAAAAACGCTGTACATGACCATGTCCATCAGTCCCATAGACAGTGAACGGAGGGGCAGTGTGTATGTACAACCTCGACTTCATTTAGATGGGGCCATGAATAACACTTATTATCTACTATGTGAATAGATGATAAATGTTATCGTCAGGACAATACATTTAGGGCCACATGTATTAAAACTGGCTTGGTCTAAGACTTTCTTTGTTGCCCATAGCAACCAAAAAGAGCTCCCTTTTCATTTCTTCAGAGTCTTATATGAAAGGAAAGGGTGGTGCTGATTGGTTGCTATAGGCAACAAAGAAAGTCTTAGAACTAGACAGTTTTCATACTTGTCCCCTTTAAAGTTTTGGGAGTTTTCCAGTTTTATGCAACTACAGCCTATTCATTGTATAATAAATATTGTTAAATTTTCTAACATACTTTCAGTTTTTTGTTCCTTAATTATTTTTTTTCTTAGAAGATTCATAATTACATTCAATGTTTAATACCTATCCTGATATTGTCCAAATCACACAGGGTATTATACAAATGTATTACAAAAATGAACTTGCAACACTTTTAATGAACTGTATGCCCTGTCAGTAAGGCATAATCCAGACAACTGGTTTCCATTTACTGATAGCGAGAAAAATGTGAAGGATCAATAAGAAGCTTGGACTGTCCCACAAGGGAGCAGGGGAAGCCCCCGATGGCCCCTTGATCATGGTAGGCCCCTGGGCATTACGAGTCCCCGGGTATGAAAGGCCTGAAGGTGTTTTTCATGGAGAAAGGGAGAGAAAGAGGCTGAAAGTAAGAGTCATATACAGTCATTTATAGAAGCTGTAGGGTGGGCCCCAAGAAATAACCCAACTGGTGGGATAAAGGGACCCCAGCCTGATACTGAACAAGGAATTAAAACATAATGTCTACTAGAAAACTAACTTTTTATTTATTAACAAAAAAGGGGCAAAATCTTAAAGGGGTTTTCCAACTTTTTTCTTCAACTAAAATTGTGATAAGGCTGCAGTTATGAACAAACACAACCTCAAAAATCCCATAAACTTCCCACTTGGCTCTGTTCCAACCATGATGCTGCTAACCCCCTGCCCGGTTTTCCTTTACTTCCTGCTCCAGACAGTTGGTTCATGAGCTGACTGCCCTGAGACAGAAGTGGACAGAAGGATCAGGTAGGTGACTGGTGCCATAATTACTGCAGCCCTATCCCAATTTTAATTTAATAAAAAAGCTACACAACCGCTTTAAATTACTGAATTATTATTACAATTAGTTACATGCCCTAACATCTTTAGTGAGAATTGTACTACAATCAAATATGAAATGCCATAAAATCTGAAAAATGTGGAAATCAATTTTGACACTTTTGGAGAAATGTTTCCTAACCCCTGTGATACTCTGCACTAGAGTTTAATAATTTTTAAGGGATCCTGTCACTAGCTTATGCCTCTGTGTGTGGGCATCATATAAATTCACCAATAAAGGTGAAGTGCTGGTAGGAAGAAGAGGGGAGGGGGGCTTTAGTCCTCTGGCCCACTGACTGGGCATTTGTAAAACAATTTGCATCTATTAGCTGTGATAGGACATCATTTATATGTCCTAATCTAATAGGGGGCTGCATTAGTGAAAGAGTATCTTACAAAGCATACCAGTTTATGTATCGTGTGGTTTCACAAATAGCTAATAATATTAAGTACATTGCATACAGCCTAATCACTTACTCTGTTGGAGTCGATTCGTGTCCTAGAGGTATAGATTGGAGGTGGAATATTAAAGGCTTGAGGGACGAGATACTCCTCAGCATCTATCATATCTTCTAAATCTTCATCATCAAGGAGGTTTTGGAAGAACTTGCTGTGATTGGGGCTGGGAAGCTTCATCCGGTCATCCCCCTAGAGAATAAAAAATATGCAACAATAAATATTGACAATTCCACCTATCTATCCATCTATCTACAGTTATCTATCTATCTATCTATCTCATATCTATCTATCTATCCCATATCTATCTATCTATCTATCTAATCTATATCTTATTAAAACCAGGGTCTCAGATGTCTACATTATATTCTTATAAAAGAAGGCATTTAGTTCAGCTCCATCAGAATGCACTACAGAACACAAAGACAGCAAGTAGCCTCAGGAACACATCTCAAGACAGTCCCTCCAACACTGCATAATTTGATTTATTCCAGGGACATATTGACTGAATCAGAAAAGCTATGCATCAAATGAGACTATCCACATTACCACTTCTCTTTTGCTTTATCTTTGCTTTTCTCCCTGTCTAACCCTCTAACAGAATCAATTTCTGGAAAGCGTTTGACAGGGTCTGGTGATTCCTTGTGTGAGTTTTTTGGACTGTTACATTTTGACATAGTATAGAAGGAAGCAGCTGAGCACATTCACCTTCAAACTTTGCACAGCTCAGAGGACAAGACTTTAGAAGCTCATTATCAGTTCTTCTCAGGCTCTTTGGGATCTTTAAGGTTGAAAGGGAATCTTTTGTCAATTTTTTTCACAATTTCTACCAGTTCTACAAATGGCAGTTATGAAATCCTGGTGAATGTTAAATCATCTAATGCACTGGGCACTAATACATCGATATATAGAAATGTAAAAAAGTAGTATACAATTCTCACTGCTTTATATATATACAGTTACACATAGACTATGTGCATTAATATTCATCAGGATTTAAAGTGAACCTGTCAGGTGGTTTATGTCTTATTTGAGAGCAGGATATGATAGAGGGAGAAAAGGTTAGTGCTGTGATAAATAGGTTAATAGGATTTGAACCAGGATTTATGAGTAGAAACAGAGAAAATAGTAAGAGAAAGTAAAAGTTATGTTTATCCCATATACAGTAACACTTTACTCTGTACATACACTGACAGAGGGAAAGCTGTCAATCACTGTAGGTGATCTTTTTTAGGTTGAAACGTCGCATGTTTTGGTGTCTTTTTTTGGAGGAATAAAAGATCATTTTTATGTTTTCCAACCTTCTGGATGCTGCCTTCCCTTCTGTGGAAATCTGCGTACCAAGTAAGCTTTCTACTTTTGTTGATGCAGCAATTGCTACTAACTGCAGCATTACAAAGCTTGAATGCGTGGACTGGATGTCTAAGGGGTGGAGACCATCAAACGTAGCACTGAGTGGCAAGCATTTATGCTTAGGTTTCAAAAACATTTATTTATAGGGCTGTGATGAATGGGATGGGATTTAAAGACTAGCCCTGTAGCTACTGTAAGTAGCATTCAATTGAGTATGGCCATTTCAAAGTGGCTAATTGACATCACGGTTGCCCAAAGCTGAAAACGAGCAGGACCTGCTTCAAAGAATGGATATGGCCATTCTTTTGTTTTTCTACACCACATATTTGAAATCCATGGTGTAGAATATACGCCATGTAGTTTAAAATGTGAACTACAGCATGGATTGTGCATTCAAATTTCTAGAGCATAATAATATAACAAGTCTTAGTGACTAGGATTCTGGAGAAGGGGCGTTGATCCAGTGATTTATTCTGATTGCCAGATTGGCTTCTACCTCATGGGGGGTTTTACCTTCCTCTGGATCAACACTGTAGCTCAGTAGGCGGAACTGGATGGACGTCAGTCTTTTTCGGCCTTACAAACTATGAAAGGAATAAGACTTGATTTGCACATGGATTTTAACAGTAAAGCCAATGCGGAATGCATGTCTACTTGAAAATTTGTTCTGCGAACTAATCCTTAAAGTGTGAATGGTTGGTTGGGATTCGTTTTGTTTTTTTCAGCTTCAATCAGAAAATCAATTTCATGCTGAACTTCCAAAATGATAGTGATGAAGATTCTGGAGAAGGGTTGTTCCAGGAATTTATACCAATTGCCAGAAAGGAGTGGGGAAGCAAATTTTTCCTAGAATGAGGACAATTAGCTTGTACCTCATAGGGTATTTGCCTTCCTCTGGATGAACATCGTAGGCTGAACTGGATGGACGTCTGTCTTTTTTCAGCTTTACAAACTATGTAACTAGGTTTAATCATGCAACTCCTTAGACTTTTATATTATAAGATCGAAGTGTATACATTCTTCAATTGAATTATACAAGATGAGTAGACATTAATAAAGGAATAGGAGATGTTATCATCAACCTAGCCTTTAAATAATACCTCACCAGAAACAATCTTTTCCACACTTTTTCTGATAATTTAAAGTGTAAATAAAATTTACATATTCTTGAAATACATAGAAATGAATGGTATAATTATGTTTCTTTAAGGAAGTCAATTCAATTGACAGGATCTACTTAAAGACTTATTCTACGTGATTTTTTAAGCAAAAGACCACCTGCGCAAGGCTGGTGATCCTACAGAAATGATGTTTTTAGGAGTGTGACACTGCAATCCTTTATCATAGCCAGGTATTATAGTATCTTCAACAGGGCACAATGGCAGCATCACTAATTATAAAACAGATATTCTAGCTGCTAGTAACAGCATAGTGACCACACTTGGAGAACCGATGCAAATGTGTTAGAAAAAGCACAAGAGACCTGGATTATAGCAATATGAGAAGATTTTTTTTTTTCTAGGAGGTATTGGAAATTCATGCACATTCATGAGCCTACAGAACCCGACACATCCAGAGGCTCCATGCTGGTAGCATTGAGGGTGGAGAGACTTGTTTGTGGATGATGTTAAAATCCAAAAATAATACTACTATTATGATCACTATTGAGGTATGGTCACATAACGTTTTTTGATTCTTATTTTAACATTGATTCGACGCCAAATCCATACCCAAAAAAGTAGACAAAACAACTGTAAAACATCTCCCTTTGATTCCTATGTAAAATTTACGTTGTTGTTTAGATGATGTTGATGTGACTCACTTATTTTTGGCACTTTAAGAACGGAAAAATAAGTGACATGTCAATACCGAGGTGTTTTCTGCACTTAAAATGCCCATGGGAATAAATGAAGAGCATTAAAAAAATTGTCTAAAACAATTCACACATAGTGGAGTGCATATTTGACTCTTTTGGAAGCATATCCATGCCTAAAAACTGAGGGTGACATGGATGAAACTTGGCGCCGACATGCCAGTTCTAAATCGATATAGAGGTGTGTAGAATATGAGAGTATGTATGCAAGAGTGTTATGTGGCAGACATTTTGGTACATACCAAACTTTTTCCTAACAATGGTATGAATTTGTATGGCAGTTTCACGGCAAACTTTGTTGCATTCTTGATGCATTTTTGACGCATTCAAAAGTGTCCTGTCTAGTGCAAACATACTTACATCTATCAGACAAGTCTACAACAGTTTTTTGGCTCAAAGTATGGCAGAAAACTGGGGCAGCCCCATTCAAACATGTTGCCCTGACTGTCTATTATTCTATGGTGTTTCTGTCAAAAATCCACAGTGAAAATACTAATTGCAATTGGGGCATTTTTCAGATGAAAATTGGACCCTGTTTCGGCATGTAAATTTATTCAAAAAACGCTGTATGACTATACCTTTAGGGTGGGATAACACTAATCCCATTATTCGAGTATCTTTAGAAAAATCATATGCTGCACATTTTAAAGGTGTAGTGGTAATAAATAAGCCTACTTAGCTTGCTATATATTTTGAAGGAATTCAAAAACATCCTATAGGTCTGACCCTGATGCTGCATGGTACAAGGCTGATTGAATTTAGGGGAGACTCCAATGGAGTATCCCATTGTAATTACATAATAGGATATCCTTTAGTTTCCCTTAGGAATATTTTTTTGTTCTCATTCTAAAAAAGGAGCCTCAGTAGTTAGACATGTCATTTAGTAATTTAGGCAAAGATATGCATGTAAAATATACACTCACCGGCCACTTTATTAGGTACACCATGCTAGTAACGGGTTGGACCCCCTTTTGCCTTCAGAACTGCCTCAATTCTTCGTGGCATAGATTCAACAAGGTGTTGCAACGATGCTCAATTGGTACCAAGGGGCCCAAAGAGTGCCAAGAAAATATTCCCCACACCATGACACCACCACCACCAGCCTGAACCGTTGATACAAGGCAGGATGGATCCATGCTTTCATGTTGTTGACGCCAAATTCTGACCCTACCATCCGAATGTCGCAGCAGAAATCGAGACTCATCAGACCAGGCAACGTTTTTCCAATCTTCTACTGTCCAATTTCGATGAGCTTGGGCAAATTGGAGCCTCAGTTTCCTGTTCTTAGCTGAAAGGAGTGGCACCCGGTGTGGTCTTCTGCTGCTGTAGCCCATCTGCCTCAAAGTTCGCCGTACTGTGTGTTCAGAGATGCTCTTCTGCCTACCTTGGTTGTAACGGGTGGCTATTTGAGTCACTGTTGCCTTTCTATCAGCTCGAACCAGTCTGCCCATTCTCCTTTGACCTCTGGCATCAACAAGGCATTTCCGCCCACAGGACTGCCGCTCACTGGATGTTTTTTCTTTTTCGGACCATTCTCTGTAACCCTAGAGATGGTTGTGCGTGAAAATCCCAGGAGATCAGCAGTTTCTGAAATACTCAGACCAGCCCTTCTGGCACCAACAACCATGCCACGTTCAAAGGCACTCAAATCACCTTTCTTCCCCATACTGATGCTCGGTTTGAACTGCAGGAGATTGTCTTGACCATGTCTACATGCCTAAATGCACTGAGTTGCCGCCATGTGATTGGCTGATTAGAAATTAAGTGTTAACGAGCAGTTGGACAGGTGTACCTAATAAAGTGGCCGGTGAGTGT
This sequence comes from Phyllomedusa bahiana, assembly GCA_025379985.1. Classification (NCBI taxonomy): domain Eukaryota; kingdom Metazoa; phylum Chordata; class Amphibia; order Anura; family Hylidae; genus Phyllomedusa; species Phyllomedusa bahiana. The sequence continues at coordinate 54,867 of JAODAL010010166.1, read as the reverse complement.
ATATAAATCTCTGCTCTCTTGAAGAGTATTCAATATACTGCCAAGATTCAGTTGCTTGTATGCTTACTCCAGTACTGGAATTTGAGCAAGATAATGGTTATATTATAACTCTTTACAACTGTACAGATGAAGTAGTAAAGAAAGTGAGCTCGCTTCATCCCTTAGTGCTGCCAAGATATTAGGTTAGGTTCTAGTGTGCTAAGCAGAGGCGTAACTTCAAGCTCTTGGGCCCTAGTGCAAAAATTGAAATGGGGCCCCCCAGTTACCATGTGCAATTTACAATACTTGTGTCTTCTTATGCGGCAGAAGGGCTTTTGGGCCCCCTCAAGCTGCAAGGCCCCTGGCGCTAAGCTATCCGAAAAATTATTACATGCTTTCCTTTTTTCTATATATTCTCTTGGAATATATCTATAGTTTGATATTTAGGAATTATTTAGTAATAATGTAGTAAAAAGTTATTCATATTATCATGCAGATGTCTGTGTTATCTCCAGTAGGCATGTATGTTGTATACCAGTAGGCATGTATGTTGGTACCTGAATGACAAGGTAGCGCTGGGGGTCTCTTGCCATCCTTGAAAACTCAGCAGCCAGTTCCTTAAATTTAGGTCTACTGTCAGCATCAATCATCCAACCTTTAAAAAAGAAAAACAAGTTGTAATTAATTGTTTATATAAGGCACTAATGACCAATGGAATTCTTGCCAGTCTTAACATTTTCCCTAAAGTGAACCTTTCAGGTGGTTTATGTTCCCCTATCTGAGAGCAGCATGTGACAAAAGGAGAGAAGCTGAGCTCTGTGATACACAGGTTTATATGACTTGGAGCAGGATGTCAAAGTAAAAACCAGAGTAAATCTGGACTGGATTCCCTAAGAGATAGTGCAAGTTCTGTTAACCCCGTTCACATACCGTGATTGACAGTTTTCCCTGTATCAGTGTGTGTAAGAGCAAACTGTCAATTACTGTATATGGCAGGGGTTACCACTACTTTGAGTTTCAGTTTTAGAATTTAATTTGCTTTTTAGACTATGTCCACACGGCATATTGCGTATTCGCTGCTAACAATTGATATGTCAATTCTCCCTCCATCGTACAATATGATTGCATTGTACGTGCGGGGGGAAGACGTGTAATCCATAGCTCTCTATGAGAGCTATGAATTACCGTAATTTCGGTGCTCATTTCGCCGTGTATTAGTGTATGTTCACAGAATGTATTGCGGCGCGTACAGTATGGGGCGCAATACATCATGTGTTTCGGGAGCTTGCACTGATCATAGACATGCATAGACATGTCACTTATCTCCCCGCACGTACAATACGATCGTAACCCATAGTTCCATAGGCGTAACCCATAGTTCTCTACGAGAGCTGTGGCTTACCGTAATTAGGGGGTGCATTTCCCCGCATATTAAGTGCTCCAAAATACGCCGTGTGAACATACCCTTAAGCGCAATATGCAGCGAAATACACACGCAATTACGATACAAAATAAGCCGTGTGAACATACCCTTACTCAGAAAATCAGCAACAAATCATATAAACCTGTATATCACAGAACTCAGCTTCTCTCCCTTTGTCACATCCTGCTCTCAGATAGGGCAATATAAACTACCTGACAGATTTCCTAAAAAATATGCTCACATAGTAATTGTAAAGTCAATATCTGACTTGTCTATAAGAATGAAACCACACAACCAGCAGCTCCAGTATAGGTGAGAATGGAGCTTTCATGGTAGTCTGGTCTTTGTACGAGATCTCCTTCATCCCTTTAACTGGAGCCCAGGATATTATATATATTACAAACTAACTGATTGGCATGTATTAGGCTGTTGAAAGATATAAGAGAACATGGAGAGAATTAAGAACGACAAAGAAGAGAGAAACAAAGAATATATGTACCCATTTTAATACATGTTCTATATGTTACATCAGTGAGGAGGCATGTTACGCTTTCTAAAGAAATATGTCTTATGTAGCAGGACAGGGGTAAAATCATCCTGCAACAGTTTTCTGGGCCTTCTGGCAGCAGAGAAGTTAGTTATTTGTGCCAAGGTGAAATACGTGTCTTTCTCCAGAACAAAGCATTACAGAAAACCATATATATCATGTCCCTGCCTCCCTCTCTCTATTTCTCCCCAGCCCCCTGTTTACTGGTGCATGTCCTTTCTGTGCTTACACTGAAAAGATAAAGTACAAGGCATTTCAAAGTATTTGCAGTGTAGCTCACAGGGATTTAACTCTTGTGCACACAGTCTGTCTAGTTAAAGCTGCTCATTTTGGCCGTGAGTTGAAAACAACATCACCTTCATTAAGTGAATGGACTTTTTTTGTCTATTGATTAATCTAGTGCAGTTTTTCTATCTGATGGATCAGCTTTGTAGAAAGAACGGAATCTTTCTTGTTTTTGACTAATAACCTCCTTGTGCCTGAACTGAGATGACTGTTCCTCAAAATGTCTACATAAGTTATATCATTATTTTTTCACATATATTGAAAATGTTTGCTTAGGTTTCAAAAATACAACCTCTGGGAAATGATGGAATCAGCAAACTTGGAGGATGGTTACCCAGTAAAAACATAAATAACAGATACGGCACAAAACCACCTATCAGGTTATTTATGCTACCCTATCTGAGAACAGATTATGCTAGAGGGAGAGAAACTGAGCTATGTGATACATTGGTTTATTTGATTGGATGCTGAATTTCTAAGTAAAAGGCAGAGTAGATCCCGACCGGAATTCTGAAAGAGAAAGTGAAAGTCCAGATGACTCCACCCACACACATTGATTATATGACAGTTTTTTCTGTAAACACACTAATATGGGAAAAACTGGAAATGACTATATATGGTTGGAATAAGCAAGACTTAAAGAGGACCTATCACCTCCAGGAAAACCTCATTGAGTAACAGGAGAGTAAAATACAAACACTTCCAAAAATATACATCATTAGAAAAATCAAAGCATTTCACCTGTAATTCAGTTTTTAAAAAAACGTGCTGGCCCTCTAAGGCATGTCGGCACAAGTTGGCACCTGACAGTTTCATAGAGCTATCAACATAGTGATCCATTGAGTCCACTGTGAAAGGGGGAGCCAGGAAGTCTACATCATGAGCACACTGGTAAGCTCTGGGCTGCTATTTCTGTGTTCGATATAAAACTAGCAGCAGTGTAATTTAGATGCCTGTAAACCCTGTCACACTATATCCTCAGTGTGCTAAGCCTGCTGCATTGTATGTAGAGAGAGACTCAGATCACCCTGTACAAGCAGCTATATCCTCAGTTCTCCCTGTACAGTTGGTATCTTCCAACAGAAGGAATCTTGCTATATAAGGATCTATGCCTAAGATAGTGAAACTAAAACCTGTGTCCCTGTAATACTGAGACAAACTATCTGATTTGCTAATGACAAGTATTGGGAAAAAGTTTTATAATTTCATCTACTATAATTTTTTGTGTGTTTGTGTGGAGGTGATAGGAGCTCTTTAAGGAGTCCTATCAGGATTTACTCTGATTCTTACCGAAGAGTCCTGCTTTCAAATTATATAAACTTATAAATCACTGAGCTCAGCTTCTTTCCCTCTATCATATCCTGCTCTTACTTAGGGAAGCATAAAGCACCTAACAAGTTCACTTTTAAAAGCTAAACATTCTGGCTTCAATAAACTCCTCAAACAATTTACAGTGACTTATATTAAATATTAGTGCATGTGTTTATATGTCAAATAGTGGAAAAATATTATGGAATCACTTAAAGTTGAAAAAAAAATCTGAAATCACAGGGAAAAAAAATCCTAAGTAGTACTTGTAAAACTTGAGGCATGGACTTTACTAGTGATAAACAACATTCTACATCAAACTGGTTCCAACAATCCCCAAAAGCAGTTGGCAGATCAGCTTTGGAACACAGAGCTTTGTCATGGGTCATTTTTTTAAATTTTCGCCATAAATTTGTAATTGGACTGTTTGCTGGCTATGTCATTGACTTTATATGCCTTCCCTAAAGAAAAGATTTAACACTCTTCCATGGTGATACGTCTGACTTCTGTTGAGAATTTTTACATTACAGAGGCAGTATTAGCCTCTGATTCTAATGCAGGTTAGCCCCATCATAATGAGGCTAATCTGCATCTCACTCCTCTCCAAGCGGGATGCAGGGCTGTTCCTAGGTGCTGGTGATCTCCCGGGGCGCCAGGTTACCGCTCTCCAGAGGGGGCACCGCGGCCGCCCACCGATCCCTCTGACTGACTGACACTAGCTGTGCAGCTGCTCATACAAAGAGAAACTAGGACAGATCGTTACCCTCCTGCCTTCTCCCTTGTATGTACAGCGCACCCTGCGACGCTTGATCTCCTCCGTCGTCAGCCTCTGTTTCTGGAGCATGACATCCTCAGAAGCTGTGTGCAGGTGTAAACGGTGTGATGACATCACGCCGCTTACTCTGTTCATCAGCTCCCGGACCTGGCCACATGGACCATGGTGAGGTGAGTACCTTTTTTATTTTATTTTTATTAGCTACAGGGGACATATTACCTTGCTACAGGGGGCATATTACCTGGTTTACAGGAGACAATATTACCTGGCTAAAGGGGACAACAACCTGGGTAAAGGGGGCAATTACCTGGGTAAAGGGGGCATATTACCTGGCTACAGGGAACAACAACCTGGTTACAAGGGGCAACAACCTGGGTAAAGGGGCCAATTACCTGGCCACAAGGGGCAACTACTTGGCTACAGAGGGTTACTACCTGGCTACAAGGGGTATTTACCTGGCTACAGGCTGTTACTACCTGGCTACATTGGGCAACTACCTGGCTACAGAGGAATACTGTCTGGCTAGAGGGGGCTACTACTTGATTACAATGGGCAATTACCTGGAAACAGGAGGCAACTACCTGGCTACACTGGGCAACTATCTGGCTACAGGGGGCAACTACTTGCCTACAGGGGGTTACTACCTGCCTAAAGGGGGTTACTACCTACCTGCCTACAGGGGGCTACTACCTGGCTACAGGGGGCTACTACTTGACTACAAGGGGCAATTACCTGGCTACAGGGGACTTCTACCTGGCTCCAGAAGGCAATTACCTGGCTACATGGGGCAACTACGTGGTTACAGGGGGCAATTTTCTGGCTACAGGGGCAACTACCTGGCTACAGGGGGCATATAACTACCTGGCTACACTAACCACCTGGCTACGGGGGAAAATATCTACCTACAGGGGACATATAACTAACTACAGGGGCTTATATAACTACATAATAGGAATCTATATTTCTACTTATTGGGGGGCCTATGTAACTAGCTATCTACTTAATAGTGGACCAATATACCTGTCTATTGGGGGATCTATAAGTTTACCTACCTAATGAGGTGCTATACACTTACCTAATTGAGGACTGTCTTAGGGAATTTAACTACTTCCTATATTATTATAGAAAACAAGACTAAAACCTGGTGCAAAAATGGGAGCCCCATAGCCATTTGGGGGCACTTTTACTGTTTGGGGCACAGGGAGGTAATTATTACCATTTGGGACGCCATCGATGGGGAGTTTGTATAGAGATAGGAATTGGGAGAGAAGTGCAGAAAAGTGAGGAGTCTAAGATATTTGCTTTGTAAATTCTACAGTGAAGAGTTGTGGCCAGGAGAAGACGCCATGGCGGTCTGGGACAGATGAAGAAAAAGAGAAAAAGGACAACTCTTCAGAGACATCTCCTGTGAGTCACTGGATGTTACTTTACTGTAATCACTTATATTTCTGCAGAGCCTTTGTACAGTTGTTATCCACCACTGTTCGGTCACTGTATGACAGTAATATTTGTTGTAGTATAATGGCTTATATTCAGTAATGGTATGGTATATTATTCAGTCACTATGTGGTGGTGATATGTAGTCATGGTGTAGAGGTATTATTCAGTCACTATGTGGTGGTGATATGTGGTCATGGTTTAGAGGTATTATTCAGTCCCTATGTGGTGGTGATATAAGGTCATGGTGTTTAGTAGTTTTATATGTAGCATATTGTATTAAAGTTTTTTGTATATTTTGGCTTTGATTGATGGTGATGCACTGTGTCGCATCGTGGCGCATTATGTTATTGGGGGGAGGGGGGATTTCTTCACCCTGCCCGCCCTGAGTGCATATTAGCCTAGGAACGACCCAGGCGGGATGCAATGAGGACCCGCCAAAAAGTTCACTGTGTGAAAAAGAGAGTATACTGGCCATTCAAGTGAAGCCAAAACAGTGTCTAAAAAGTGTCTGCGCCAAAATTTGTCTTAGCCTCGTCACTTTGAAGATGGCATGGATCAGATTACATTCTGTCAAGCCACATTCATAAAACTGTCTAATCCTATGAATGTGGCATGACACACCCATAAAAATTGTTGTAGTCAAAAGTGTTGAGGTTGTCGGACTTGCACCTATTTTTGGCACATGACTATTCATACATATGTTTGATAGGGCCAACAATAACTTTTTTGTCAGACTTCACAGCAGAAAACTCATGCAGCCCAGTTAAAACATGTCCCCTATCAACTTTATATGCAGCAACAATTTTGGGGGGTTATTTTCTTAGTTACTAATTTGCAAACTTGCATTTTAAACAAATGGCAATATTAACATATAGGCCAATAGCTTAAAGAACAAAAAATAAAGAATTCCAACAGCCTGAAATATAATTTTCCCTACATGATGCTTAAAGGGGTTTTCTTACTATGCTGTTTCAAAGAGTCACAAGCAGCTTTTCACTCACTCTGCCTTGTCATGCTGTGGGTGATTCTATAGCAGTGATTAGGGTATTTAGCTCCCCTATAACTTGCTGAGCCATTACAAAGAAATAAGTGCAGAAGATTTTATCTTCAGTAAACAAAGCTATAAGTGCTCTGAGGAGTAAAAAAAATTGTCTATCTGTAAACAAACATTAATCTTGTTAGAGATAAAGTTTACTCCATAGTAACATCACTTACTGCTCTCTGTCTAATCAGGAAGGGCGATATGGACGATAACCAGAGAAAACTGTGTGCACTCAGAGCAGATAAAATCTCTCGTATCCTGATCAAGGTAAAATCAAAAGACTAATATATTTGGAAAAAGTCTTTCAATTAGCATTCAGTAGTAAAACTGGTTTAAAGGGTGTTCAACCAAAATAACCCTGTTTCTAGGGATAGTTGTAATGCAGTTGCATTTAGTGTTTCTATTATGACTGCAGCACCTTGATCCTTTATGGTTATCTGTAGTGTTGATCGAACCATTCTAGAAAAGTTAAGGTCTAGTAGAACTTCTTGAATTTTTAGAACTTGAACAGAACCAAACATTTTACTGTTCGTTCAAGTAAAGTTCTAGTTCTAGTTTGACACGCCACTTTCAATTTTGTTTTCAGCAGCTTTCTGCACTTTTGGCGGCCATCCAATCATGTTTCTGCACTTTTAGCGGCCATCCAATCAGTGCAGAACACAGAGAAGTGTCAAAAACATCATCACTGATGTGTAGGGCTCTCATTGGCTGCTAAAATCACATGACCATGTTATATATATTTCACTGTATTGCCTTGTGAACACCATTTCAGCTCACTCTCTGTACTGTACAGACTGCTCTTAGATAGCATTTTCCTCTCCATATATGTCAGAAAAGGAGCTATTTTAATTCAACATATAATGATCTAAGTGCCTATATATTCTTAATTTTGAGAAAGCATTGGCACATCATTAAACATAGTTTCAGAAATATTCCAGATTTTCAGTCTGCAGTGGATTTTCAGTCTCCACCTCTTATGTCATATAGACACCCTAAAAACCTTAAAGATAGGTTGGTTAACAATGTAGTCTCTAGTGAAAAAAGAATTAAGAAGACTTTCTTGGGTAAACCAAAATTAGGGGCCACATGTACGAAAACTGTCTAGGTGTAAAATTCACTTTGTTGCCCATAGCAACCAATCAGAGTGCCCCTTTAATTTTTACAGAGCACTATATGAAATTAAAGGGGCGCTCTGATTGGTTGCTTAGGGCATGAAAATTAGTTATAGACCTAGACAGTTTTCATACATGTGTTCCTAGGTGTATATTCCTACCTCCACTGCATAAACTGAAAAACAATAGAGAAAGGTGAATTCTTTAAACATTCAGAAACCCAAGAAAAATTTCCGATCAAATCATATTATACATGTGACTCATCTTGGGTTATATATTTTACGGTGTCATTGTAAGAAAATTTTTGTGGGAGAGGCCATGTGTGATCTTAAAACCCGCCTGAATGAACATCATTACACAATTCGTAAAAAGATACTTGATTTGCCTGTCCCTAAACATTTTATTGAGGTGGGGCACTACATATATATATATATATATTTTATATATATATATATATATATATATATATATATATATATATATATATATATATACACCAACACATATATACACACACATGGAACCAGAAGTTTACATAAAACTATATAAATATACACATATGCATGTTTTTCTCGCTATCTGACAAGAAGTCAGAGTAAACCTTAACCGTTTTAGGTCAATTGGGTTTACCAAAACCATTTATATTTGCCAAATCCCAGAAAAATGGGAAAGAGATCATTTTTTTAAGGCATTTTTATTACTTTCTGCAAAGTCAAAAGTTTACATGCACTAGGATTACTATGCCTTTAAACAACTTGGGATAGCCCATATTATGATGTTATGTCTTTAGAAGCTTCTGATTGGTTTATTGTCAACATCTCAGTTAATTAGAGACATAACTGTTGATGTATTTTAAAGTACACCAGAAACACACCGCCTCTGTGTGTAACATCATTGGAAACATCATTGGAAAGTCTAAAGAAATCAGCCAAAATATCAGGAAGAGAATTGTGGACTTGCCCAAGTTGGATCATCCTTGGGTGCAACTTCCAGATACCTTAAGGTGCCACATTTATCTGTACAAACAATTATATGCAAGTACAAACAAGATGTGGATGTCCAGCCATCATACTGCTCAGGAAGGAGACAGATGATGTGCTTTGGTTCGACATGTGTATATCAACCAAAGAACAAAAGTAAAAGATGATGCTGGCTGGCTGATGATGAAGATGCTGGCAGGAGCTGGTAAGATTGTATCCACAGTGAAACGAGTACTGTATCAATATGGGCGGAAAGGCCCCTCTGTTAGGAAGAAGCCTTTACTCCAAAACAAATATATAAAAGCAAGATTAATGTTTGTAAAGGAACAAAGACCTACATTTTTGTAGACATATCCTGTGGTCTGACGAAAATAAAATTGAACTGTTTGGCCATAATAACCATCATTACGTTTGAAGGAAAAAGGGAGCAGTCTGGAAGCCTAAAAGCACCATCCCAACTGTGAAAGACAAGGGTGGCAGCATCATGTTGTGAGAGTGTTTTACTGCAGGAGGAACAGGTGCACTTCATAAAATCGATGGCATCATGCGGAAAGAAGATTATGTGGCACTACTGAAGCAACATCTCACGACATCAGCAAGAATGGGCGGAAATGGGTCTTCCAAATGGACAATGACCTGAAGCATACTTGCCAAACTGGTTACAAAGTGGCTTAAGGATAACCAAGTCAATGTTTTGGAGTGGCCATCCCAAAGCCCTGATCTCAATCCTATTGAAAGTTTATTTGCAAAGCTGAAAATGCAGGTGCAAGCAAGGTAACCTGCAAATATGGCTCAGTTACACCAGTTCTGTCAGGAGGAATGGACCAAAATTCCTACCAACTATTGTGAGAAGCTTGTGGAAGGATTTACAAAACCCAAGTCATACAGTTTAAGTGCAATGCTACCAAATACTAATGAAATGTATGTAAACTTTTGACTTTGCAGAAAAATATATATAAAAATATATATATGGATATATATATCCAAGGAAAACTGCAGCACTCCTCTTTCAAAAAGATGCAAAAACTTTATTCCAGCATGTGCAAAAGTGACATATCGGCTACAAAAGCCTTTCTCAAGCGAGTTGAGAAAGACCCTTGTAGCTGGGACTGGTAACTTCTGCCCCATTCTCGCAGGCACCCACATAAGTATAAAGAGTGCTGCCTGTTTTCCCTTTTGTTATCTCTCTCTCTCTCTCTCTCTCTCTCCCCTCTCTCTCTCTCTCTCTCTTTTCTCTCTTCTCTCTACTCTCTCTCTCTCTCTCTATATATATATATATACCTTATATATTATATATATATATATATAATATATAAGAGAGTATATATATATATATATATAATATAATATATAATATAATATAGATACATAGATATTTTACAATAAGAAAAGAAGATATCCATTGATAGGTAGAGTGTGTGTTTGTATACATATATGTGTGTATGCATTTATATAATTTGTTTTACTACAGTTATTAAATAAATTGGACACATGAATAATTTAAAAAACTTTTTAGGGATCTTAATCCCTGCATTCCTCCAAGAGACTGATAAAGCACAATGCAAGGTCAGTTTTTTCATTGACTTGAGTATATATGCAGCTCCCCGGGATTTACTTTAGTCAGCAGGGGGCATCACAAGACTCTGCATTCTTGTCATGAACACATATCTGAAGGCCCAAAGCCTCCTATTAATAACAGGCTCATTCATCGTCACAGGCTTCTGGTACTGTTATGCAGTGGCCTTTCAGGATAAACCAGATAGGGAAAAGGGACATCTCTAAGGGAGGGAAGTGTTAATCACACTTAAATGAAGCCAGAAGCTCAGAGGAGATTTTGCCTATAATGAGATTGAATGGACTGGAGAGACACACTTCAAGAGACAAGTGACTTGCTGTTCTCTAATTACATTGTGAGAAACATAAGTATTATCCCCAAAATATATGTTTTGGTTGAATTGCTGTAATCCTGTATATAGTACTGCTGAACGTGAATACAGCACTGTGTGGCCCGATATGCCTAATAAATCCCGATATTACATGTACTGGAAAGCCTATATCATGTATCAACTGAATATCAGCTTACTTTTACTTACTATAAAGCATATAAGACGTAGCAGTGGTGAATTTGTTATTTGGCACAGCTAAAGGTGAGAGTTTAAGGCATTATCAGTGGTTTTGCATAGGACTATAAGTAAAGCCCCACTTTTTTTTTTCATTTGAACAGTGCATCAAATAGGATGGTCACACGAATGAGAAATTCCCTACGGTTACATTTAGATTTCAACTTGTTTTGGTACAAGGAATTCTCAAAAAATTACAGACAGTTACAAACATCTGATTTACATACAATTCCTATTTAAGAACGGAGGCTATTGTTGAGTGTGACCCAAAGTAAGATGTCAGAGCATGAGTCACGCCTCATTTACTTTAGCCCCGTTGGCGTATTGGCTTTCTCATGCTCTTTTAGCACCGTTGCATGCTGTTCACTGAAACCGATTGCACATGTGCTACCAGACTCTCTCCCTTCAGATGTGACCGGAAAAAGGTCAATCCGGGTCGAAACATCAAACGTATATCTGGACTTACAACGTTGCCATTTTCAGTATCTCACATAATTGCTGCACCATGTAGAGTTACTATATACAACTATACTTGTTAATCTATATGATTGCTGTAAATAAATTATATACATTTCATGTATTCAAGATATGTTGTGCCTGTGGATTTACTGAAGCCTTATATGTGAACAAAAATCCTCCTACTGCGCGCCCGCAGCCTCACATACCCCAGGTGTGCAGTACTGATATTATTTTCATGAGGGTCAGAGAGTGAGGTGAAATCTTCTGAACAGGGGCACCAGACAGCAACACAAATGTTACAGGGGTGTTTACCCTTTCCTGTACTATACAAAACTAAAAATAAATTTGGGCTGGAGCTAAAAACATTTACTTGTTCCAACTTACATACAAATTCAATGTAAATACAAACCTAAAGGACCTATCTTGTTCAGAACCCGGGAACTGTCTGTATTAGACAAGGACTAAACAGAATAATATCTAAAATGTTAGTATGGCATAGCTGAAGCTTGTTTCTTGTCTTCTAGATGTATGGAGACAGAGGATACCAAACAACCATTTTGTTTTAGCGAGGGTATTTAGGTGCAGTACTTGGGCAGCAAATCATCTATGTCTATGCCACTTTTGATATTACCTGCCTTAGTTGCAGATGCTTCACATTAAGAGCTACATTTATGATTTCTGCCCTAGGTGATCTAGGTAAAGGAAAGTCTAGTTACTGTATGGCTGTTATAAATATAGAAGTGGAGTGGATGTGGAGTGAAAGAAGATTTCAGTGGCAGCCTGTGAAGCTGTAGTGAACTCCATGCCCAAGAGGGTTAAGGCAGTGCTGGAAAATAATTTTGGTCACTCTGGGCACAATTTTTCCATTTTCACTTAGGGATGTACTCACTTTTGTTACCAGCAGTTAAGACATTGATGGTTGTGTGTTGAGTAATTTTGAGGGCACATCAAATTTACACTGTTATGCAAGTTGCACATTGACTACTTTGCAATGTTTCAAAGTGTCACATCTACAGTATTGTCCCATGAAAAGAGGAGACCTTGCACTCCTCCATCTTCCATTTGAGTATGCCCCACAGATACGCAATAGGGTTTAAAGGGGTTTTGCCAGGATGTGCCTTATCTGCTAAGAAGCAATTGTAAACAAGCCATGCTGAGCTGAGAGAGCGAGAGAGACACAGCCAGAGCACAGAGCCGTGCATAAGGGATTGTTTGAAATGTTCACTCAAATAATCAAACTACAACTAGTGGATTCTGTATACAGAAGACAACACCTTTTATCCACAGCAACCTGAAAGCTTCTTCATGTTCCCTGTCATGAGATAAAGCAGGGATCTACTCAGATAATCACACTACAACTAGTGGATTCTGTATACAATAGACAACATATTTCTACCCGGTGCCTTGAAAGCTTCTTCAGCTCCCTCTCATCAGATAAGAAGTGTTCTCTGCGCAAGCCCGGCCAGCAGCTCTTGTCAGGTCGTATCTAATAGAAGCTTTTAAGTAACTAAGGGCAGGTAAGGCAGCCTGTAGCTCTCTCAGACTGGAATTTTTGTAATCACATATATTTAGAAAAGTGATTAAATACCCATTTTGGAGGATCCCACGTCAACATTACATCATGGCAAAACCCCTTTAAGTATAGAGACACGCTTGATCAGTCCAGCACCTTTACCCTCATTTTCTTTAGCAGGACCAAGCATATCTTGGAGGTGTGTCTGGGGTCGTTATCATGTTGGAATACTGTCCCAGTTTATGAAGGGAGGGGATCATGCTCTGCTTCAGTATGTCACAGTACATTTTGGCATTTATGTTTTCCTCATAGCTCTTATGCAGGCAATCCCCGGGCAAAAAACAAGATGGGTTTGGTGGGTTTGCTCTTAAATCGAATTTGTATGCAGTTTGAAAAAGGTACACTTATTTAATTGTAACTCCAGTAATTTTATTTTTCTGTTTTGAATAGTATAGGGAAGGGATAAAACCCCTATAACATTTGTTTTGCTCCTATTCAAAAGATTTCACCTCCTGTTCTCTCCCTCAAGGAAATAATATTGGTTCTGAACAACTTGGTTATATTAGTCTGTGAGGGCTCATTGGAAGAATTGTTGTATAAGGCTAACTCCACAAGGCATGTGTTTTTCATCGGATTTTCAGATGGTTTGCGAATTTGGAAACTGAAAACTGACAAGCAACCATCCCCATAGACTTTAATAGGAAATCTGCCCAGAAGTCTACAATGAGCGTTTTTTTTAGCCGGGCGGATTTTCACACCGCCTGCGTTCCAAAGAATTCAGAACATGCACAATCTTCTACCTGGTTTTCGAGCAGAAGGTGTGCTAGTCAATTATTGAGGGGGACAGGTGAATCTGCAAACTGCAGACAGAACCATCCCCCAAAACCATTGAAAAGACGATAAAATACCATCCAGATTTTAAAACAGAATCCAACTGGCATTTTACACTTGCCGTGTGGCTGTAGCCTACGGCCTCAGTAAATCCATGGCACACCTCTTCTTGAATTCATGAAATATATATAATTTATTTACAACAATCATGTAGAGTAATAGATACAGTTATATATGGTAACTCTCATTGGTGCAATCAGTGAGATACTGCAAATCACAATGCAATTTTTTAGGTCTCATATACTTGTGACTTTTTGGCCCAGGTTTGCCTTCTTCCACTTATGTTTGTAGGAAGAGAGTATGGAGGCGCATGTGCAAGGGTCTGCAACATATAGGATGACCAAATCAGTGTATTCGGGGGGCTGTATTTTTCCTGTAATTCAGGCTAATAGCTCAGTCCCAGGTACAGGGTAAATCAGCAACAAAAAATATGTTAAAATGCCTCCCAGAGGTCTTTTTCTAACCTTATGAAAAAAAAAACACAAAAAAGTCACTAAAACAGCTCAAACTTTTAGCCCTTCTCTGAGGATCCTAAGGGCTTGTTCACACGGCGATTTTGTGTGAACAATTGTCAGTGTGATTAACATTGAGTTGAATGGCAAAAGCGCATCGCTGTTCCCACGGGAGATCAGCAATGCGCTTGTGAGAGCTCTTCTGCACTGCGCTTTTCGCATCCGCTTTAAGAATTGACATGTCAATTCTTATTGCGGTTTATGCAAGTGAAAGCCCATAGGAGATAATGGAGTCCGCTTTTGGCACTTGTCCAAAAGCGCTCCACACTCCGGGTACGTATCAGCTGCGCTTTGCATCCTGAAAGCGGATGCGAAAAGCGCACTGGGAGGCTGGACGGGGATCGCTGGAGAGGTGTGCGGCGGAGGAGGTGTCCGGCGGCTGGGGCAGACACAGTCAATGAATGGAGCTGGGAGAGAGAGAGAGAGAGAGAGAGAGTTTTGCGGATCCGCTTTCCGGATGCGCTTTTCAAGTGACAAAAACGGATCCGTGAAAAGGATCCAAAACGCCGTGTGAACAAGCCCTAAAACTATATAACCCTAATATAAAAGCATCTTTAACATATTAATAATAATAATAATAATAATAATAATAATAGCTAAACTTATTTTATTGACACTTATTATTCAAAAAATAAATATAAAAATGTAAAAAAACAGATTTGTGTTTCTATTTTTACCATTTTACCTGTTATTAGTAAATAAACATATTAATGTAAAATAGTACGTAAAATAAAGCTTAGGTATCACAGAAAAAGGGGAAATAATTAGCAGAATAACCGAGCATGTGTACTAAACAAAAATGAAAATGTGGTTGGTCAGGAATGGAGGTAAATGACCTGGTCAGGAACTGTAAAGCTAGGTCTACACGGCATTGGACAAAAAAAATCACTGAAAAACAAATCCTAGAAACGTTCATAAAACTGAGTTTTTTGTCCACTGTCAAAAGCTGTTGAAAAAAATAACCATTTTTGGCGAGTTAAGTGGTTTTTTGGGCGCGTTTTTTGCAGAAATGTACAGCATTATAATTGCTATGGATTTCTGCAAAAAAACACGCCAAAAAAGTCCAGCGCTTTACATAGACTCCAATAGTAAATTTTCTACCATACTGCAACATGTTACAGAAAAGGACCAGCAGCAAAAACGAGCAGAAAAAAAACATTGTGTATAGACTACCGAACATTTTTACTATTAAAGTCTATGGGACAACGGAAAATGTGTGCAGTGGAGACATAGCCTAAAGGAAAAACTTTAAGTGACCATATGTGACCATTCTGACTTTTTTGGGTCACTGGAGTCATTGTTATGCATTAGTTGGTCCCATATGCAAGATTATAGAAGATGACAACAAAAGAAGAACATTTTTCTACCAACCACAACCTTACCATGCAGGTTCCTTCATATACTGTAATCCATGCCTTAAAGAGTAAACATTTTTAAAAACTTCTGACACGTCACAGTAAGGGGTCAAAGTGCCATTAGTTGGGATCAAGGCGCTGTTTTAGCTCTTGGATCTCCACTGATCAAAACTTCTTTCATGTCACAGATATGTCAAAAACTTCTAAAAATGATAGGTATTCTTTAATCACGCTTTGAGAAAGCGTCAGTGGACATGAAACTCTATTGTGTCTTCTCCCGCTACTGATGTAAGTGCACCTTTTTCAAATAAAGCTGAAGAAAAAAGTGCCGTGGACTTACGTTTTCTATTGGTGGATTTTTTGAGACTGTTACTGTTTGCCACTGAGCATTGTCATGAGGCTACTGGGTTGACTAGCTGAATACCGTACTCCTGAAGCGTGACGCCGTGAGAGTGGTGCCAATTGAATCTATTTCCTTCCCGCTGTATTCTTAAACCACTCTACTAGTTTTTAGTAAATGCATTGTCTATACTATATACATAACACAGCATTTCTCTATGATGGAAATATAACACATATGATGATATGAAATATGTCACTAATAGTATGCATTTCATTCTCATGCTTTAAACTGTCAAATATTCAGATGGGGATGTAGGAAGGGGGTTTTCTTAACACCTCATTTTTCCACGCAAACTAAAGCACAACGGGGAACTAAAAAAAACATGCGATGAAAAAAATTAACATTAATGAAAAAAAAAAAACCAAACGAGAGGACATGTGTTTCCCTATCAGCAATTTGGCTTTAGGAGACTGACTCAAGGTTTATTATCCAGCAATACAGTTTGCAAAGTTGCACTTAACAGAAAAATAAGTAACAATTTGAATCTGTTTTAATTTCCCCTTTGACGCGTTAATATACAAAGTAAAACGGGAAAGTGTTCCTATTTTTTAACTATGGCTACATTTTTCCACAAAATCTGATTTAAAAAGTTTCTAATTAAGTATTCAATTCGTCACAATCCCAAAGGCATGTATCACTATAGAAGGGGCAGACCTGGTTCATGGTGGGGAAAGGGATCAGTACTGCACTGCTTTCTCTCCTTGCTTGTTTCCCGGGGGAACTCGCTGCTAAAAGTTTTATACATTTTCTGCTGTTTCATGTTTTATTTTTCAAATAAATTTAGCTCCTTCTAGTGGTTTCCACCTGGCAGAAGAAAGAAAGAGCTCCACTATACAAATATAATATAAGATTAAGAAGCATATCATTTTGAACTTAAAAACCTATTTGTGTATAATTACTTTAGTAAAGATGTTGAACCTTTTGAGGATGATTTGGAGGAGCTTTTAGTTGGAAATGGGGCACATTCTCTGATCTTTAACTCTGCCCCCACCAAAAGGTCTTGTTTATGAGATGCTTTCACTGCAATTACATTAATACATATGAAATCACCCAGGCACATTTATTACTTACACTTCACCATAACCATGTAAACGTCAATGGTGCACACTGGTGGCTGAGGAAGTCTTTCTCCTTTTTCCAGGAGATCTGGGATTTCCCGTGTAGGAATTCCATCATAGGGCTTTCCACCAAATGTCATTAGCTCCCAAATTGTGACACCTATAAGAAACATCTTTTAGTCCATGAACCACATTTGCTAAAAATAACTCAATGAAAATGATTGTATGACCCTTTTAGTACTTCAATCACACAAGTAAGTATGCTAAAGAATATAGACATGAAGAAAGGAGCTGAGTCCTTGAGACTGTTTGCCATTGCCACACAAAAGGGGTTGCAGTTGTTTGGGAAACTGAAAAAATCCTGCTAAATCCTTTTCGGGGAAAAAATTTTATCACCCAAATTTTTAAAAAGGCTCTTTTAAGCCTATGTGCTTCAGCAACACAATATAGTAAACAGTTTACAAACATAAGGGTAAAGACTGAGATAAGGAAGAAGCTAGCCAACGGCAAAGTACAAGATGATCAAACTTGTCATTAAAGGGGTTGTCCATAGAGCTCCGTATAAAAAAAAAACAAAAAAAACAACTATACTCACCTTTCCCTGGCCCTCTGTTCCAATGCCACGGTTCTCCAGACTTCTGTTTACAGCTATGGATGGTTATATGCCCGCTCAGAAGCAGGAGGTCATAAACAGAAGACCAGAGAGCCGCGGCTATGAAACCAAGGAGCGTGGAAATTTCAGTATAAGTTTTTTATTTTTGTTTTTTTTTAATGAAGCCCCCAGAGCAATATATGATTTTTTTTTAACAAAGTAGACAACCCCTTTAAATTACCATGTAGATCTAAAAAATAGAGAAAAAAGCAATTCCTTATATGCTATGTTTTTGTAGAAGTGAAATACTCCACAAAAATTAATGCTCACTTTAGAGTGTTGTGAAAGTCACAACAATTATATGCACCTAAAACACGCCTTCGGTGCTGCACAGGATATATAGGACATACTTATTTTCAAAAAACAAGAGACCAGAAGATGAGAAAATAATCTTAGAAAAATATTAGAAAAATAAACCCATTCCACATGTGCAATCTATACTGAACTATTCTAGTCTATACTGAACTATTCTAGTCTTGATTGTTGTAGGACATATAAAAAGCCTATAATCTTTTTTCAATGTATTCTAGTAAAACATTTCAGGATACGTCCCTGGTACTAATAAAGAAAAATAAGAGACAACTCACCGATCCATGAAAATAAGACATTGCTGCTTGGAACTCCAGGGTGTGGTGCACGGAGAACACTCTGGACCCAGGGCAACAAAATTGATTCTAAATAGGCAAATTGTTTCCAACACTCGCTCAGTATGAGATACTTAGGGCGACATGTCCAAAAAGTTGCGTATCCATGCCAGTTGTAGGCGCATTAAATCAGAGTAAACTGCGCCTGAAAGTCCGATACTTTCTAAAAACTGGTGTCGGTATACCCTTCATAGAAAAAAAAATACGCCTAAAAAGGCATTTTTGCGAAAAAGGGGCATCGCCAAAAAAAGGGACATTGCGCAACTCGCGGGGGCATAAAATGGTAGTAAAATGTAATGGCCTATTAATAGGCACATTGCGCGACGGGGGTATGTCCCATATTTAGTATTTTTTTCTGAAAAGCGTTAGCGAATTTTGCTATTGGTGTATCGCATGTACGCTTTTTATCTGAATAAAATAAAACTACAAATTTTACCTTTCCTGGGTTTAAAACTGGATACCAAACGTTGTTTTTTTGGGTTCATACGGGGTTGCTTTGGACCCATCTGTGCTTTCCCCCGGGGTGGATCACTTCTGCGGGGACTGTTTTGATTTTCCATTGCACCAATTTAGGGGGCATTACAAAGTTCGTGCCCGGGCTGCAATGGCATAGTTTTGGGGTGTATGAATTTATTTACAACAAGAATATGTCGTCAAAAGTGGTTTTGGCACAAAATAGACCAAAAAACTGGCGTTGGCATGTTGGGACATGTCGCCCATAACATTTTAAAATTTTATTTCACCTAATTTAAAAATTAATGTACAAGTCTTCCCACTGACATGTTGAAAAACTTGGTTTACTCTTAGTCTGTGGCTTAGTCTATGTCTAAGAACTGAAAAAAGGCTCAACAAAAATTTAGGTGGATGACTCACGTGGGGCATTCTCTTTTAAAATTTGGGGAAATAAAGTTTCAAGATTTTAAGTATTTCATTCTCAGTGCTGGAACCAATTTTCCTCCGTCCCCAGTATGGTCTTGTTCAGTATGGGAAAGGGAAAGTACCCCCCAAAAAGTTATGGGAAAAACCATGGAAAAAACTTTGATTTTTTTTATATTATGTAAATCTTGAGTGGACCATGCCCATGGATTTGGAATATTTCCTTAATATTTTTGTAAAATTAAATCACCCCTGTATTCTATGGAACAATATTGTATAAAAAAAATACAATACTTGCCATAACTCCAGACATCACTTTGATGAGTGAACTTTCTGTAATGAATGCATTCCAGCGCCATCCACTTAACCGGCATCTGTTTAGATAAAGATATAATAAGCGTATGCTACTTTTTCACAGAAATTACATGTATATCTGTCACAAAAATTTTTGTTTATTATGCCTTAATTTTCCAGATTTTAATTCTTAAGATTGAATTGGGTAATAAATGGCTGCACAAATAAATCACATTTGCCTTACTTTAAAGTAGGTTATCAAAAGTCTATATCAGATCCAACTACTAATATAGAAGTCTAAACAGCTGAATATTGGGCCTGGTGGTCTAGAGAACTTACTAGTTTAGGTGCAATATCAATATTTAATAGCCTGAGGCATTATTTTGTGCTTTGTCTCTGTTTGCATTGTGGTATGATGTCAGTCTCAGGCTCTTCGTAGCATATGGTTTTCTATGGGGCTGCAATGTTTGTTTGTGCCTATGTATATAATTCTCATTCAGCAAAGTTGCATATAGCTAAATAGTTATAGAACAATCAACCAGACAGTTGTACAGTATACTTTGCTTAATGGATAAAATCTAATTTCCGATATCTTGTGGTTCCGTTATAACTAAATTATACACTGTAATAGCCCTAACTACCCATTGTGACAGCAACTGACATCAACAATAAGATGTTAAAAACTGCTTACTTTGCCACCATCAGCATTGTATTCCTTCTCATCTCTTTCTAGTAGACGGGCTAATCCAAAGTCTGTGATCTTCACATGGTTAGGAGACTTCACCAATACATTTCTGGCTGCAAGGTCTCTGTGAACCAAGCGACTTTCCCTTTCCCATAATCAGCCCGTCATACAATAGAACACATAAGTGTTATTCAATAAGTTTACAGTTGTAGCTTTTCTATGCAAGAATCATAGGGATACTGTTTTTTAAGTATCTACAGAGCATTGCTGGTAAACCAGGATAGAAAAATAGTGTTACTAAACATCTTTTATTTATAGCATTTTTTCAAAGGGTTTTAATTTTTGCAAAACCAGAAATCAAACTCTTTATACAGGCCCCTTTTAAATTAAAATTTTATAGTCTTTCACTGATATTGTAAAAGCAAATCCCATAATGCACAATGGTGATCGTACATTTAATTATAACACTGTGTTTATGAGCATTTATTTGCTCACTGTTTTTGCAGAATTGGAGATAAAATGTGTCTTCTGCAGTTTTGAGGATGTATATTTCAGAAATGTTAATAGAATAAAATACAATAAATTTCTCATTAAATACACAAGGCCACAGTAAAGCCGCCGGGGTCGAGCGCCGTTTTCCGCCAGTTTCCCCCGGGGGAATCTGCGCCTGATTATGTCGGGAGGGGCCCGCTCATCCTTTCATGTAAAGCCCGCCGCGGGCCCCCCAGGTGTCGGGACAGTCGGAATGAGGCGAAGTTCGGCCTGGCGTCGAGATTTTTTCCCCGGGGGTAGGCGACATACAGGGGGGAAAAGTCCGCCCGCCTCGCCGGCGGGGGGCACAGTGCAGGGACAGGGGCCTGTGGGGGCCTGCGCCGAAGATTTGCCGTCCGGGGAAGTGCCCTCATACAGGGGGGAAAATCCCCCCCCCTCCCAGTGAGTGGGGGCGCAGGGGGGGTTGGCCCGTGCGGGATTTTGGCCCCAAAAATCTTTTCCATCGAGACTGGAGGGCGAGAAATCATTCCACATGGTGCGGAGTAAAAATCCAAAATCCCCCTTTTATAAAGGCGTTTCACATTCTCAGGAAAAGACCGAAACATTAAAAAAAAAAAATTACATAAAAAAAAAATCACTTTCCAATATCCAAGTCAAAAATTTTGGGAAATTTTGGAAAAAGGGCCGGAAATACAGATTCAAATTCTAAAAACCTATTCTCTTTGGGTCGCCAAAAACCGGCCAATCGAAAGACAAACACTGAACTTTTAAAACCATGGGCAGGTTTTGACCAATCAAACCCACCGGGACGTTAAAAAATACAGAAAAATGTAAAAACACTGTTGGCTGAGAAAAGGGGGGTTTGGGAAAACTCAGCCAATCAAAAGGAGCGCAAAGCCCCATTCTAGGCTATGGAGAAGTTTAGCCCAATAAAAATACACGACAAAGCCCCATTCTAGCCTATGGGAAGTTTACACCCAATCAAACCCAACGGCGGGACGTTCAAAATACAGTAAAAATCTAAAAACAGTGATTGGCTGAAAAAACGGGCTTGGCTATCTCACCAATCAAAAGGACGACAAAGTCCCATTCTACCTATGAGAAAGTGAAACCCCAATCAGAACCCCGGGGGGGGAAAAACAAAATACATAAAAAACAGAAAAGAGCTTATTGGCTGAGCTGTGGGGTCTCGCTAGCTCAGCCAACGACGCGAGCTACTTCTCCCATTATACCTATGGAGAGATGACGAAACTCAAATCCGGCCTCAGCGCCGCGCGGCTGAGTATTTAATCAACAAATTTTTTTTTATACAGTTAAAACATTCTCAATAAAGACCAAAAACATTCTTTAAAAAATAAAGCAGAAAAAACCCCAAACAACGCTTTCGTCCCAAACCCGGCGCTACATAGGGAATTCCCATAGAGAAATTGCCGGGAAAAGACAGTAATTAAAATTTTTGTAAAGCTTTTCCATGGTGGGCATAAACCAGCCAATCAAAAATGGGGAGCGACAATGTCCAATTAATCCTAGGGGGGGGAGAATTGACCAATCAGAAAGGGCGACAGGGGGTCCATTCTGTCCTAGGAGAAAAATGGACCAACATATTCAAAGGCAGGAACAGTTCAAAATACAGTAAAAAGGCAGAAACAGCTGATTGGTTGAAGCAGCGGGGCTCGCCAGCTTAGCCAATCAAGCGCGGCTGCTTTCTCATAGAGTTCATGGGGAATCAAATTTTTAAAAAAGAGGCCCCGAAATTTGGACCAAGGGGAAGCGAGCGACGCCCTATTGGGTTTTTCTAAGCAATCGGTATAAAAGTGTACAGGGTTTAAATAAAATTTATAACACTACGAAGTTGTCCAATGGTATTAAAACGAATACAATATGTGGCTAACAAAAAAAAAAAACCTAAAACATGTTTTTTTCTTTTTTTTCGTTACCAAGGATAAATAGTAGGGTGCATCAAAAATGAAAAAAATAAGCATGATTTTCTTGATTTCAAATTGTTTTTTCGTTAGCCAATATTAGTATTCCTTTTATATAACATCGGCACAACTTCTGTGGGTTTTTTAAATTTGATTTCAGCCATTTCTTTATCCCAATTGCTTAAAAAACCCATAAGCGTCGCTCGCTCTCCCATTGTCCAAATTTACGGCGCCTCTTTTAAATTTCGTTTTCCCCATAGAAGTCTATGAAAAAGCAGTTCGCCTCTGATTGGCTAAACTGGACGACCCCCGCTGCTTAAACCCAATCACTCGTTTCGCCTTTTTACTGTTTTTTTGAACTGTCCCGCCTTTGAATTTTTTTGGCCCCCTTTTTTTCTCCAAAAATAAAGGGGCCACTGTCGCTCCTTTTCTGATTGGGCAATTCTCCTCCATAGGATCTAAGGGGACTTGTCGCTCCTATTCGATTGGCTGTTTATGCCACCAATGAAATAGCTTTAAAAATTTTTAATTACTGTTTTTCCCGGCAATTCTCTCTATGCAATTCCCTATGTAGCCCCCGTCTGGGCGACGAACGCGTTCGGGTTATTAACTGTTTTATTTTTAAAAAAGGGTTCTGGTCTTTATCTGAGAATGTTTTTACACTTAAAAAATAATTTGTTGATTAATACTTCTCCCTTTGCGGCGCTGAGCACCGAGATTTGAGTGCCCCTCATCTCCCATAAGTATAATGGGAGAATAGCTCGCGCTCTGATTGGCTGACCTACCGAGACCCCCAGCTCAGCCAATAAGCCTTTTCTGCTTTTTCTGTATTTTAATTTACCTGCCCTGGATTGGTCTACACTTCTCCATGGGCAAAGGGGACTTTGCCCCTATTCTGATTGGCTGAGCTAGCCGAGACCCCTTTTATCTCGCCAATAAGCTTTTTCTGTTTTTTTACTGTATTTTGAATTACCCGCCCGGGATTCTGATTGTCTACACTTCTCCATAGTAGAATGGACTTTGTCGCCCTATTCTGTTTGGGCTGAGCAGCGACCCCCCGCTACTCAGCCAATCAGCTCTTTTCAGCTTTTTTAAAACTGTTTTTTTAAATTTATCCCCCGGGGATTTTGTTTGTCAATTCTTCCCCATAGCTTTTAAAGGGGTTCACTGTCGCTCCGATTCTGATTGGCCGGTTTTCCCGAAACCCTTTCCCTTCGCCCTAATGCATATTATTTAAAAAAGGAAAAATTTTTTGAACTTTTATCCCCCCGGGAAAATTTAATGCCCCCAATTTCTATTTATATCTTTCGTTTTGGGTTCAAACCTCAAAACTCCTGAGTCAAGCTAATTTTTAACCTACCCACACAAAATCCTAAAGCGAGGAGCCCCTCGGTGTAAGAAACATACTTTTTTTGGGGAACAAAAGTTTAGTGGGTTTTAATCAAATTAACTATTTTTTTTTTGATTATGCAGGCTTGGACTGGTCATAGAAGAGTAAAAGGGGGAACACAAGGGGGGTCTTTTAGGCAAGGGGTTCTCAAAGGCACATTAGGCCCCTGGGCATGGCAGCTTTATGGCTGTTTTTTTGGGGAGAATAACAGAGAAAGAAATTAAAAATCAAGAGGCAGAAGCAAGACATGTGGGCAATACCCCCTTTAAAGAGCTCCAAGAAAAAAAACCACTGGGATCCCCAAAAATTAAATCCACTGGGGGGTCACCAAAAACCTCAGTACAACATAGATATTTTTTCATTATTTAACCTTTAATAATTGCTACTTATGCAACTTTCAGTTTTCTATTCAGGGGTGCCTTAGGGGAAATTGGGAGTACTCCTGTCAGGGGGGCCCTAATCATTTTTTTAATAAAGGGCTCTGATATTTAAAGAAGGGAACGGGAAGGCCGGGGTGGTCAAATCATCACTGCATGAGATCTTGAAAAATTTCTTATGGCTGCATTTTCCATACCATGCAGATGGGGGCCACCTATTTTACTATAATCCTTAAATTCTAGTTAGTCCTTTCCCAATGCTTTTTTCCACAATTGTTGTCTGTTGTTTATTTTCTCCATATTCCAAAAAAATAATTAATATTCATCAAATTTTATCAATTGCTAGGCATATGATGCCTTGGGGGTTTAAAATTATTTAAAATGTTTTCTATAATGCAATGGAAAACGGCAAATAAAAAGAAGTAATTTTAATTGTAATGGGAAACACATCCTACGGCACCTTTATTCAGTTGTATAGTGGGATATCTTTTTTTTTTCTTGTACAATTTCATAATATGGGATTACTCCTATACAGACATTTTTCACGTGGGAGGGTCACCTAGACATACGACTAGAAAATGTCTGCAACATCAGTGCCCACTATTCAAAACATTCCAGCTTTTTGGAACAGACTCAAATCAAGCTCTTTGGAGGGGGTTGCCCAATTTTGGGCCCGGATATTAACCCCTGTTTGTAATCTACTTTTTCCTTAACTAATCTATATTACATTTGGCTATAAAAACTGATAATCTCCTTTATAAGCTAAACCATTTTTTCCCCTGTTTTTTTAGGTTCTTTCTGTATTCAGGCATAGTACCTTATATAAACTAGACTTAAGTGCCCCTTTTTCTTTTCCCTTGCTAAGAATGTATCACGAAACTCAAGTAAGAAATAATTGTCCCCTTTTTCCAGTAGCGTTCATTTAGCAAAAAAAGTCTCAATGCACAAGTAAATTAATGGACAGTCTCCCAGGCAATCCCCCAATTCTTCTCTTCCCCTATTAATATTTTAAAACCGGATGTTAAGATTTTAACAAATCCATCTCTGTGTTTGGTATCCTGAGCACATTCATTTTTGTTTTTGACTGTTTGCATTTAAGAACCATCCAGTTCTTGACAGATAACCAAAAAACCTCAATGCGTGCTCGTGTTCCCCCAAAGCATTTCTCACTGGCAGATCCCGACTTGTGCTATCACAGGTAGAAATTACACGCTACTAGTTACAATAACATAACACTTTTCTTCCACTTTCATCGCTCAGGGAACCATAACTCTTCCATTTGAGTTATGCTATACTTTTTCTGAATACAGCAAACATGATTTTGTCCATTGTTTCCTCTTTAAAGATGAACCCTTTTCCCCTTTCCCCAAAATTTGAAAACTATCCAATATTTATTTCCATGTCAGATATTAGTTTTTTATAGTGTAGTAATGGTGCCATTTCTTTTTAAAGTCAACTATTGGTAATGAAACAGCTGTATATGTGTTTAAAAATGTCCAAATGCCCAATTGGGAAAAAATCGATGTTAGCAAAGCTTTAATTGAAATGGAGGCCATTTTTTCTTTTTAAAAAAATGTAAAAGGGTTCTGAGACCAGCCCAGGGGGAGGGCATGTGCTCGACCCTACACCCAAAACACCATATAAGAATCTAGCTGGTTAAAATTGGAACTTTTTTTTAAAGACTGAATAAAAGCATTTACATTTACTACAAGATCCTCACAATACTGGGCGTTTACCTTTTTTTAAAAAGAAAAAACAACACATGAAAAAATGTCTAAGTAGAGCACTTTTTAAAAAATTGGTGGGGTTTCTTTTTTTGATGTCTATTCTCAATGATTGGGACCTCCTTTTTCTACAACACTTTCTTTTTTAATGTTTGAACTTCCACTTCTAATAGATATCATGCCATGGTCTTACAACATGGTATCACTGAAGGATTGACTTACGATTGGTTGTAGTACATTAAACCTGTCACAAGCCGCCCTGTGGCTTCCTCTCGCAACTGAAAATGTGGATGCTTGTCGCTGGTCTTCACTTTGCATCTGACAGATTTCCATCTGGAGCCCACACAGTGCTGTCTCCTGTATAGTACATGCTTGCTGGTCCTTTTAGATTTAAAGGGCTAGCACATGCTGCCTATTTACTCCTGAAGTATTGACAAAACACATGTGGCTATTTAAAGGAACACCTCCTCTACCACAGTGCCAGATCTGGGGTGTTGTTTACATGTGCTTTTGAGTGATATATGCTGTGTCGATTCCTGGTTCTCGGTTCAGTTTGTCCCTAATCTTACTTGAAAGGAGTTGTGTGACTATAGGCATTGATGGCATATCAATAGGACCTATCTCGGGAATGAGCCCCTATTCAAAACAGAGAGATGATTGGCACTCTCCAAATGAAATCAACAGGGGTTCCAAACACAGCCAAGTGGTGCTCCTTTAAAAAAGCCCCTGCCCGCCCACCCTCACTTGTTTTCCGACAGAAATTACTCCTCCTGCCCTAACCTTTGGCTTATCCATGACCATGTTTCTGCTCCTGTGATACCATGTTTGGACATCAACTGTCATTGAAGGTGACTTCGTTGGGGATAGCAACTTGGCAGTTCCTTAACAAAGTCCACATTCCTGTACATGGGACTAAAGAGTGTAGACCAGGGGGCTCCTAAGACTCTACCTTGTCAGGAAGGTTTCTCACAGATATCTACAGGTGACCCAGTGGATCAACCTCCTCACCTTCTGTGAATCGCCTGTTTGTTTATCATTGAGAGTTGAATATTGCACCACTTTGAAGGCCAAGCACCACTAAAAGTCTTCTAGAAGGCTGGTCACATCTATTATATCTAACTAAGACTTCCTTTCAGTTTCCATTGCCTCTTTTGAGCAAAAACACATTGAAAACAGCCATGAAAACATATTTTTATTTCCTTTAAAAATGTAATTGTTTTTGTCCATGGCGGCATAAAGCATTGTTCATGACAAAAAATAAGAGATCGCTTTACTGTCTGGCACAACATTCGTCATACCACAAATCCATTTTTTTTAAAAACTAAATTTAAATTTTGGGAAAAAATTGTGTCAGCCCCAAAAAATGGGGATATCAAGGATCATACTAATGTTTCTATTGTTCCATGGATTTAGTTGTTAAAAAAATGAGGGAAAAAAAAACTGTTTGCCCAAAAAGGACTTTATTTTTGGGAAAAAACTGCTTTTACATCCTTTAAAGGGTGAAACAAATGACAAACTAAAAAAACTTTTTTATAACAAATGACCATTTTTTTATCAGTAGCATCACTGTTATAATAAATTTCATC
This sequence comes from Phyllomedusa bahiana, assembly GCA_025379985.1. NCBI lineage: Eukaryota > Metazoa > Chordata > Amphibia > Anura > Hylidae > Phyllomedusa > Phyllomedusa bahiana. The sequence continues at coordinate 27,023 of JAODAL010010166.1, read as the reverse complement.
CCCTTTTCCATCAAAAGGGTTTAAAAACACGACCTGAATAAGAAATTTCAAAGGGATCAAAGAGGTGGAGGACCCCAGGTTTTTTAAATTTGGGCATAACATCAAATATTAATGTCCGCCTAGTTCCGTCATGACCAAAAGGGCCCGACAGAAAAAAAAGGAAAATGCCTCATTTTTCATGCCTTTTAATTATTACAAATTCTTATCTCGGGGAATTATATTTTTTCAAAAAACATTAGCTGTAGTCAATAAAAATGTACCTTCCCCCCCAAAATTTCTTATGTGGGTGTGGTTTTTAAAAAGGGGTTTTGGGAAAGGGTAAAATGAGAAAGTGAATACATTTTAAAGCAATTAATCTAACAATCCAGGATTTATAGAAAGTACAAAGCTGTCCTTACAATAAGGTTTATTGAAGTCTGCAAGGTAGTACACCCCAATTCAAAAAGAAAATTGTAATAGTTTCGAAAAGCCTCTTAAAAAATTTTGCCTTCTAAATAAAGCAGCTAACGGAATTACAGAATTAGCCAGAAAAAAGTAATTTATACAGTGCTAGGGGCATCCCTATCTAAAAGGTCACTTCAAAATTGAAAAATGTGGCCCTAAAGAACCCCAAATTAGCCCCTTTTTTTTATTTGGCCAGGGAAGGTGAGGGGTTTTAATGAATATTTTATAAGTACAAATTGACATAAAGAGGTTTTTAAAAGGTGAGGGGGCATTCCCTTTTATGCACGTGAGCTATAAAGTACCAAGACTAATAGAGTACCCACTTTCATGTCAATAATTTTTTTGGAAAACATAATTTTTAGGAATTAATTTAAAAAAAAGAAAAAGGGGAACCATAAACTGAAAAAACTTTTAAAAAAGGCAATTGGGGAAGAAATTTTTTTAACTCTTTTTTCCCGGGGGGCCGGCTGCCCGGGTTTTTCCCAAAAATTTAACTTAAAAAAAACACCGGGGGCCATGGGGCCAAAACCTTTTTATAATTAACTTATAAGGGGCAAAATTCCCCGAAACTCCTTTAACCCCCCTTTAGGGGGGCCGGAAAAGCCAAAGGGTTTTTTGGCCTACCCCTTTGAACCAAAAAGGCCCCCATATTTTTTGGAAATTTCGGGGGTTAAAAATTTGGGTTGGTTCCACCCCCTTTATTTTTGGGGGGGGGGGAATAACTTTTGGGGAAAAACTTTAACCCTTTTATCCCAGGGTTAAATTAAAAAATGAAGATTGTTTTCCCTTTTTTTCTCCCTCTCGAACAAAACCATGGGTTTTTGGGGGTTAAAAAAAGTTTTTTTTAAAAGAAAATTTTTTGGTCCCCAAAAAATTTTTGTTTTGTTAATTTAAAATTTTTTTTGAAAAATATATTTTTAAAAATTTTTTCCGTGAAAAATTTGAAAGAAAAAATTTTTCCAAAAATTTTAAAAAAATTAAAAAAATTTTTTTCCTTTTTTTTAAAAATTTGTTAAGCCCAGATATTTATTCCACTCAAAATATTTTTATAACAAAGCTTCTACCCTTAGGGTCTGCTTTTTTTTTGGGCATCTTTTTTTTTTAAATGTTTTTTTTTTTAACGACTTTTGGGGGCCCTTTAAAAATTTAGTATTTAATTTTAAATTTTCAAAAAAATTTTTTTCAATAAAACATTTTTTAAAAAACCATCCAGTTCAAAACGGTTTTTGTTTGGGCCGTAGGGCTAGATCCCCCCAATAAATGACCTCATTTTAAAAAAACTACCCCATTTTAAAGTATTAAAAACCGCATTTGGGAAAGTTTTTTACCCATTAGGTTTTTTTCACAGGAATTAAAGCAAAGTGGAAGTGAAAATTTCAAAATTTCATTTTTTTTTTGAAAAGTTTTCAATTTTTATACTTTGTTCACAAGAATACGGAAAAATGTGATCAGGGAAATAAAAACTTAATATTGATTCCCCCCAAAATTCGGGCCCGTTTTCAAAGATATCCCATATGTGGCCCTAGTTTTTTTAACCAAACCCTGGGGGGGGCCCCCTATGGCTTTTCAATTTTTATTAATTTTTTTGGGGCCTTTTTTGCAAAAAACCCTGGGTGTTTTTAAAATTTTTAAATTTTAAAAATACCCCATATTAAACTACTACCCCAAGGATTATCCAGGGGGAAATCAATTAAAAGGATTACCCAAAAATTTGGGTTTTTGTTTTAAAAAAATTTTTTTTTAATTAATTTAACTGTTGTTTAAAAAACCAAAAAAACCCTTTTAAATTTTTAAAAGGGAAAAACCCATTTTAAATTTCTTTCGCCAAAAAAGGTTTTTTTTTGAGAGGGGGGGGGCCTTAGATTTAAAAAAATTTTTTTGTTTTACGGAGCTTTGTAGGGGCTTGTTTTTTTCGGGAAAAGTTTTACGTTTTTATTGTATAAATTTTTTTTGGGGGGAAAAAAACTTTTTTTATCAGTTTTAAATCCTTTTTTGGGAAGGGGAAATTAAGAAAATTCTTTCAATCCTAGTTGGGGTTTTTTTTTTTTTATTTTTAAAAGCGCTCCCCGTGCAGTATCCATGGGCCAGTTAGCTTTTTTCTTGGGGGCGATTAAAGTTTTCGGAGAAAACCCTATTTTAAAAGTTTTTTTTAAAATTTTTTAAACACTTTTTAAAAAAAAAAAAAAAAAGTTTTTTTTATTGTGTTAAAATAAATAAAAACTTTTTTATTTTTTCCGTTTAAAGACGTGTATGGAAACCCTTTTTTTTTTTGGGGGTGGGAAAGAAGTTTTAATTGGTACAACTTTGGGGTTATATGAGTTTTTGTTCGCTTTTTTTTCCCTTTTAAAGTGCTGAGGATGTAAAAAAACGCAAATTTTGTGACCTTTTTTTGGGTTTTTTTTTTTTCCCGGGGTTTACCGAAAACCCGGGTTTAATTTAAAAGAAGATTTATAAGGGGGGGGTCGTTTACCCCACGCATCGTACCCAAAAATGGGTTTCTTTATTTATTTTTTGATCTTTTTTTGGGGGGTTTTGGGGTTTTGAAAGGGGGAAAAAGGGTGGTGTACGTGTTTTTATTTTATTTTTTGTGTTTGTGTTTTACTTTTTTTTTTCACCTTTGACATTTATTTTTACTTTTTTTCACTTTATCTTCTAACAGCAATCATCAGATTGTTGTTAGAAGGCAGGCCAGTGCACAGTACTCGTACTGTGTACTGGTCGCCATGACAACGCCTGTCACCATGCCCACAATGCATTGCGGGCATGGTGACGTCACAGATGACCCCCAAGAAGTGCCGTTCACTTCCCGGGATCATCAGACAGGTGATCGGTGCCGCACTACAGTGCGGCAGCCGACGGGAGCAGGCAGGAGGAGCTCACTCCTCCTGCCTGCGGCTTTATTATCGCAACCATGACAGGCTGCGGTAATAAAGCGTTAATCACCCGCGGCCGGAGCTCACTCCGGCCTGGGGTGATACGGCATGCGGCCAGCGGTAATTTACCGCTGGCCCTATGTTGCGATCGCGTGTGGCTCACCCGCAAGCCCGCGCGAGTGCCAGGGCGTATGGATACGTCCATTTGCGGGAAGTCACTTCCCGCTAGGGCGTATCCATACGCCCTATGTCGGGAAGGGGTTAAAGGGGTTTCCTATCTGGATGCTTCACACAGCCTGCTTTTCATAGCCAGCTTCAGTCTTCCTATTCAGGCTCAGGATGGGTCTTCAGCAGTAATTGGCATATTAGCTCTGCTGATCCTAGCTGGGCCTGTTAGAGGGGCATTAGTGATGGATGGGCTTTATCAACAGGAAACAAGACTACAGAGCTCTAAAGGGTTAAAGTTTGTCATTAAGAAACATAAAAAGGCTCCTGTGCTTCAATTAAGACACAACAAGAAGTGGCCTCCCCATCCAGATAGTAAAGAGTGGTATTCGGAAACCTAGGGAAACTTGTGTATACAAGGAAGAGATAAGAACTGTTTTAGCTCTCAAAAAAGCAAAAGATAATATTTGTAATTTAAATATTGTATATAGGTGGCCTCAATTCATCAATTTTAATATTGATTTTTATAATATGTATCAATTAATATATAATAATATGAGCCAGAGCAGACAGTCACCAACAAGAAATGGGTCTTTGGAATAAATAATTAATAATTAATATATATGATCTAAAAATATAACAAATTCAAAAGTGCACATTTAATTAGTAAATGAACAAAAGTGCTAATATAGTGGTCAAATGTAAATATACATAAACAATCATTAGAGCGTATAATCAATCATAATAAAATAGTGCCACTATCAAAGTGTATTTAAAAATACAGATTTTCATACATTTAGAAACATACAGTTGAAACAAAACATTTTCATACACTATATAAAAAGACACATATGCATGTTTTTCTCTCTATCTGACATGAAATCAGAATATTTATTTATATTTGCCAAATGCCAGAATAATGAGAAAGAGAGAGAATTTTTAAGGCACTTTTTTAACTTTCTGCAAAGTCATAAGTTTACATGCACTAGGATTACTATGCCTTTACACAATTTAGGGCAGCCCATATGATAATGTCATGTGTTTGGAAGCTTCTCATAGGCTTATTGGCAACATCTGAGTTAATTAGAGACATAACTGTGGATGTAATTTAAGTCACACCAGAAACACACTGCTTCTGTGTGTAACATCATGGGAAAGTCTAAAGTAATCATCCAAGATATCAGGATGAAGAATTGTGGACTTGCACAAGTCTGGATCTTCCTTGGGTGCAATTTCCAGATACCTGAAGGTGTCTTGTTCATCTGTACAAACTATTATATGCAAGTACAATCAAGATGGGAATGTCCAGACATCATACCGCTAAGAAAGCAGACGGGTTCTGTGCCTCAGAGATGAACGTGCTTTGGTCTGACATGTGCCATATTAACCCAAGAACAAAAGCAAAAGACCTTGTGACGATGCTGGCGGAAGCTGGTAAGATTGTGTCATTATGCACAGTGAAACGAGTACTGTATCACCATGGACTGAAAGGCCACGCTATCAGGAAGAAGCCATTACTTCAATAGAAACATATAAAATCCAGATTGATGTTAGAAAATGCACACAAGAACAAAGACCTACAGTTTTGGAGACATGTCCTGTGGTCTTACAAAACTGAAATTGAACTGTTTGGCCATAATGACAATTGTTACATTTGGAGGGAAAAGGGAGAAGCTTGGAAGCCTAAAAACACCATCCCAACTGTGAAACACGGGAGTGGCAGCATCATGTTGTGTGATTTTTTTACTGCAGGAGGATCAGGTGCACTTCATAAAATAGATGGGAAATTAGATTATTTGGCAATACTGTTGCTTGGGTGGGAATGAGTCTTCCAAATGGACAATGACCTGAAGCATACTGACAAACTGGTTACTAAGTGGCTTAAGGATAATCAAGCCCATGTTTTGGAGTGGTCATCACAAAGCCCTGATCTCAATTCTATTTATGGGCAAAGCTGAAAAGGCAGGTGCGAGCAAGGCGACCTACAAACACTGCTCAGTTACACCAGTTTTGTCAGGAGGAATGGGGCAAAATTCCTACCAACTATTTTGAGAAGGTTGTGTCAAACTGTTTGACCCAAGTCATACAGTTTAAGGGCAATGCTACAAAATCTTAATGAAATGTATGTAAACTTTGCAGAAAGTAATAAAAATGCCTTTAAAAAAATTCTCTCTCTCTCTCCTCTTCCCCTCTCTCTCTCTCTCCCCCTTCTCTCTCCCCTTCTCTCTCTCTCTTCTCTCTCTCTCTCTCTCAGTATTGTGGCATTTGGCAAATATAAATAATTTTGGTTCCTAATTGACTTAAAATGAGTAAGATTTATTCTGATTTCATGTCAGATAGTGAGAGAAACATGCATATGTGGCTTTTTATATATTTTATATGTAAACTTCTGGTTTCAACTGTATCTTAATCATTAATAATACAGCGAAGATAGGGCAGGAATGCACTCCTCCTACCTGCAGAAGAATACCACAACATAAATGTAACAACGCACAATGAACTTGGTGAGACATGTATGAATAAACGGGGCGAAGTGAATTTTCGCAACTGTTTTTTTAGTGTAAAATGCAGCCGAATCTATGGAAGTGGTTTTTGTTTGCTCATAAATATCTAAAGTTCGACGCGCCTGGCCTGTGTGTTTGGGGCATTACGGAACTTTGGAGCATTAGTAATGCGCCAAACATGTGTAAAGTCTATAGATATTGCTTGAAATAAAAGTCATTAGAATAAACGGCTTTACAATTATTCATAACAGTATCAATAAGAAACCAGCACACAAAGAGAAACCCATATACAGTATGATAAAGCTGCATGTTGGTGCATTGCCTCGCAATACGACACAAGATACAGAGCCCAAACTTGTCCAGTAGAACTGATAATAAGTGTCTCTACACTCTTACACAAACAGCCAGCCGGCAGATAGATACAGTGAAGCCACTTAGCTCATGGTGAATCTGAGAGGGGATTTTATATAATAGCAGTCCCTGAGTTATAAACATAAGACTCGTACTTAAGAACAGAGGTCCTTGTTGGGTACAATGTCAGAGCATGAGTCCCATTTTGCAATAGCCCCGGGCCGGATGTAGGTCAACCTAGGCCGAAGGATCACACATGCGTCTGGACTAACATTGCCATGTTATCAGTCCAGAATCTCACTAGGTTCCTGTACCATAGAGAGTTACTATACCTGTTAATCTATTTGTTTGCTATAAATCCACGATGTACATTTCATGAGTTCAACACAAGGTGTGACGTGGATTTACTAAAGCTTTCAGTCTGCCTTCATTTCTCTAGGTCAGCACTTGCAGCTTCTTCATTCTGAAACAATGAACTACAAGCAAGTCTAGCTGTTCAGTAAAAAAATGCTGTCAGAATTGCACAAGAAATTGTATGTGACTGATGTCTAACACAATATGGCTGTGCTTCGGGAGAAAAGACATCATTCCTCAGACAAGTGTTATGCTGTGGTGAACACACAGAGACAATCTTCTGAGACGTACTGCAGCATATGCTTACAGGAGAATATGCCACTCATCAACTTAAACTATTAGGCAATAAGTAGATTGACTTTTCAAGCCAGGGCTGTCTTTTACATTGGGCAGGGTAGGCGGTTGACTGGGGGCCCCACAAGCACAGGGGGCCTTTCGGGGCAGCCACCTACCCTGCGCAGTGGCGTGGCCCGAGCAGCAGGTCCAGGCAGCACGTCTGTGTACAGGCCCAGTCCCGTTGCATCTTTAATCAGCACAGGAGTCGATGTCATTGCCTCCGTCGCCGCTGTCTCCTAGGCCGACAGCCCATAGGCTTCCGTCCTAGGAAATCCTGGGAGCAACGTCCCCGTGTGGGCAGCATGATGATTTCATGCTACTCACGCTGGAAACCAGCTCCCGGAGTGAGGTTCCTGGTGGGGAGCGTGGAGAGGTGAGAAACGTTTTTTAATATTTTCTTTTTCAAAGTCAGAGGGTGCCACATATTACCTACTGGGGGCTATAACCTACAGAGGGCTATAACCTGCTATAACCTACAGGGGGAATATGAACTACAGAGGGCCTGTAACCTGCAGGGGACTATAACCTACAGGGGGCTATAACCTACAGGGTCGCATATTACCTACAGGGGGCCTATAACCTACAGGGGACAAATTACCTATTAGTGGCCTATAACCTACGAGGGGCTATAACCTACAGGGGGCTCTAACCTACAGAGGCCCATAACTTTCAGGGGGCTATAACCTACAAGGGGCATTTTACCTACAGTGGACAGTATATGTACCTGTACCTACAGGGGGCTATATATACAGGCAGAAGTATATCTACTTGTATCTACAGGGGGCAGTATATCTAACTGTAGCTACAGTTTATCTACCTACAGGGGGCTGCATATCCACCTACAAAGGGCTATATGCCTACCTACTTAATAGCGGGCAACATTACTTTCTATACTTTCTACTTACTTAATGGGGGGTGCCCACACCAGAGCTTGGAATTGGTAGGGTACTGCTGATAAAGTGAGAAGTCTAAGATGTTTGTGTGGCAAATTCTGTAGGGACAAGTTGCAGCTGGGAGAAGTCATCATGGTGGTCTAGACCAGATGGAGAAGAAAAAGGGAAAAAGAACGATTCAGAAAATGACTGATCAGAGATGACATCTCATGTGAGTCCTTGCATGCCAGGGGTTATTTCTCTTCTGTGCTGGATCAGTGCTATATTTACTGTCATGTGATGGTGACCTGAACTGGTGCTGACCACTGTGTGGTCTCCAAATGACGGTGTTGTAGGTTATAAGTTAGTTATCGATTATGTGTATATATATCTGAGAGTGGTTATGTTGGTTGGGGAGTCCATGGCACAGCTCTTCCCCAGGGTCCCATAATGTTGTTAAGATGGCCCTGTTTCAAGCTATATAGCTATTAGGCCCTGTGTGTTTATGGGACAGGTTAAATTCTTTTTTAGGGATAAGTATATATGAAAGTGGAAAGATTGAGTCTTTATTCCATGTCCAAACGTCGCCACTGGACATGGGGAAAAAAAAAAAATATATATATATAATATAAATATATATATATATATAGTGGTATACCTTAGCCAGAAATGTCGCCCGGGCGCTAGAATGCACCTGATTTATGACCCGCTGTAGAGCGGTTTCATAAATCAGGCGCATTCTGGACTAATGTCAGGCACATGAAATTTGGCGTTAAGATGCCAAATTTCATACATGTAGTCCAAAATGTGTATGTTTTAATTGTTTTTGTAATTTTTATTAAATAAAACGTAGAGCAGGATGTGATAGAGGGAGAGGTTTACCTGATATGGAACAGGATTTCTGAGTAAATGTAAAGAGAAAAACTACAAGAGAATGTGAAGATACTGCTTACACTACTGTACATACTTAGGGCCAGTATTTGCACTGTTTTTCGGGCATGCACACGGCCACAGGAGGACGGTTTTTCTCTGTGGTTTGCGGAGAGAAGCCCTCCCCTTTCACAGTAACATGTTCATCTTCCATCCGAAAACCGGGCGGAAGAATGAACTTGCTGAATGTTTTTTGGACTGCCGGCGGTCTGAAAAATCGTCCAGCGGAAAATCCGTGCAGTGGGGACCGCTGCATGGATTTTCCGTAGAGGTCCATTTTAAAAGTTGACACCTGGTTTACAGACGGTTTTAAAAACCAAAAACCGTCTGTAAAACCAGGTGAAAGCCCATGTAGTGGGGACAAGCCCTTACAGTGATTGACGGTTTCCTCACACACTGATGCAGGAAAACCTGTTAATCACTGTATGTGGGTGGGGTAAACAGTTCTTTCACTTTCTGTTTCAGTTTTTCCCCTTATTTAACTCAAAAATCCTGCTCCAAATCATATGAACCTATACATTACAGAGCTCAGCTTCTCTCTATCTATTATATCCTGCTCTCAAATAGAGTAGCATAAACCACCTGACAGGTTCTCTGTAATCACAATGTTTTTTTTTTGTACGGTGGCATTAATATGATTTTTTTTTATATCTTTTTTTTTTTCATTATTTTAGTCCCTTCAGGGAGCTTTTACTTATTATTTTTAAATGTTTGTATGACAGCACTGTATTGAGTATGTAAAATGCACAGGCATCTGTTAGGGCATGTGGTATTAATTCACAGATATCATAGATATAAAGTGAGGACATGCAAGGTATATTCACAGATTATTGACAAATATCCCCTAAAACATAACATTTAGATACATTAAAACACTTCCCAGAACCCAATTCAAAATACTATAACTCAACTGTAGTCTTTACCGGATAGAGAGGTATAAGAGGTATAAGGGCTTGTTCACACGACCTTTTTGTGATCCGTTTTACGGATCCGTTTTACGGATCCGCAAAACGGATCTAACAATTGTCAGTGTGATTAACATTGCTTTCAATGGCAAAAGCGCATCGCTGTTCACACGAGTGATCGCCGATGCGCTTTTCGCGATCCGCTTTTCGGATCCGTTTTAAGAATTGACATGTCAATTCTTCTTGCGTTTTACGCAAGAGAAATCCCCATAGGAAATAATGGAGTGCGTTTTTGGCATCCTGAAAGCGGATCCAAAAGCGCAGCATACATTTCGGTGCGTTTTGGATCAGCTTTCGATGCCAAAAAACGCATCCGTAAAACGCATTGGATTTAAATTAAATATAAAATTTGAATATTATGTTTGGGTTATATACAGTAAATGTATATAAATATATATTTATATAAATGTATAAAATTATATATATATATATATATATATATATATATATATATATATATATATATATATATAATAGTATATTATATATATATATATATATATAATATAAATATACTTTTGTATAGTATTTATATATAATAAATGTATATAATATTATAAATGTATTTAATAGTATATAAATGTAGATTTATATAAATATATATATGTATACTAAATATATATTTAGTTTATAAATATTTAGTTTATAAATGATTGTTATTAATTAATTTACATGGGTGGTTTGAAAACTATTGGTTGATTTAAAAAAAAAATAGGGGGGGCGGGTTCTAAAAGCATAGGTGTATGTACAGTTGATTGACACTAGGTAAAAAAAAGGGTTTTTTCTTGGTCAATGATAGGTTATATTATATTTAAATTTCAGTTTGATAGGTTGATTTAAATAAAGCATTGAAAAAACGGATCCAAAAAATGGATCCATAAAACGCATGCAAAACGCATCCAATACACATCCAAAAAAGGATCAGCTGTTGCGTTTTCTGGATCCGCTTTTTGGATGCAGTTTGCATCCAGTTTTCACAGATTAAAAACGGATCCGTAAAACGCATCCAAAACGGACCCAAAACGTCGTGTGAACAAGCCCTAACAATGCAGGTCACAGCAGAAATGACTGTGAGAGTCAATTCTAACAAAATAGCCATGAGAGTCAATTCTAACAAAATAGCCATGAGAGTCAATTCTAACAAAATAGCCATGAGAGTCAATTCTAACAAAATAGCCATTGAGAGTCAATTCTAACAAAATAGCCATGAAAAACTTTAGGGCATCCCAGGGTTATTTTGTGGGCTCACACCTTTCGGACCGGGTCTCTGCAGAGACATTTATAGGTACTGTATACTATTAGGGATAGGCAATTGTTCCTCAATATGTCTCTTGATATACCCTGGTATGTGACACCTCGGGTCATCACTGCTGTGACCTGTATTGTTATACCTCTCTATATGGTAAAGAACACGGTTGGGTGAGATATGTATATAAATATATATATTGTGTGACCTATAGTACTTTGAATTGGGTTTCGGGGAGTGTTTTAATGTATTTATTAAATGTTATGATTTAGGGGACATAACTGGGGTGTTACCTAACAGACTCGACAAACCTGGGGGCCTTTATTAGTTCTGGGGCTGTCTTGATTACTCAGTCCGGCCTAGCACGGGCTAACAAGGACCTGTCAAAGGGGGTCTTCCCTTTGCATGGGGATGTAAGAAGGAGTCACCATAGTAATATACAGAAATGTAAATAAAAAGATTCACAATCAGAAGATAAAAACAGATTACAAAAAAGAACGTTAGTGTTTCATTTTAATAAGTAAAACAAATGCAGTTGTCCCTTCAAAAATTGTGATGTCCCTTATGACTGTTTTTCATTTCATACAATGAAATAGACGTTTTTGTTTCATTCTCTTGGTCTGGCAGGTGATAAATAAGTCAATTACTTTTAGGACAGAGAGAGCGTAAACTTTGTAATGCACACTCAATGTCTGGTGACCATGTAAGATGCCTATCGAGGACATCAGGTCTAGTCCACTGCTGAAGCTGACACATTGCTCTGCAGTTGTGCACTCTTCACCACGCAAACCCTAGAAATACCGCACCCATGCTACAGAGACCTGCAGAGTGGGAAGAATAATTGGTAGCAGTAAATGTTTGCTTTTTATGTTAAAGATCTTGCAAACACAAGTCACTTTGCAATATGTGTCTATTAACATTTTCCTACCTATTCCAAGATATCCCTCTTGTATGGGCTGCATCAGCTCAGAGGGTCACTATAGCTATAGACCTGTTTGATCTATCCTGATAGGCTGTCAGCACTGGTTGCTATAGCTACAGACCTGGCTTCTACTGCAGCCTAGTAGAAGCCAGTAAATATGACCCTGAATTCAAAATGAAACCAAGAAAACAGGACAGAGGTAAGATGAATCAATGTAGTGAGACAACCCCTTTAACCTCAGCTGAAGTGTAACCATTTACTGGTATCTATTTGGCTACAAATAAAGCCTGCCTTCATCTCCAACGTGTCTGTCTCCTGCTCACCAGGCGATGGCTGTGTCAGGGTGTGCCTCATGAGACTACTGCCATAACTACACTACCACCAGGTGCACCCCCTCTTCACTGTAGTAACCTAGGGTAGTAAGTAAAGATTGGTTAAAGCCCGGGACCACTGTGACTACAACTACTCCCATACTCTCTTCTGCGATCTCTGGGTTGCTACACAATGATTTGCTTCATTTCACTAAAGGGAAGCATTCTTCAGACCTAAGAAATAAGAGCAGTATGAACTTCACCAACACAGAATCCAAGCATCTATCTGGTTGTACAAAAATTTTCAAAAGCAAAATACCATTTTTCTTGCTTAATTCATAAACTGAACCCCTCTCCTTAGAGGCCACCCTACTCCACCTACCACTCATTACAGCCATAATGGACCCATTTAGTTTTTATGCTTATAAGCCTTTTCTTATATGACTAACTTTTTATGGTAAAAAGACAGGAAAATCATGTATAAATACTGCAAATAAAAGATTGTTTTTCTGCCACGGTGTTAAACCAACAAAATATTTGAGCTTTCGGCATTTGACTCGATTTATTCACACTTGTAGATTTAATTTTATGCTCGTTTGATAGGTTAGCCTAACAAGCAGCATGAACACTGCAGAAGGTCAATGCAGTAAAAATCCATTAAAACAATGACATAGATAAAAATACATATTAACGCGAAACTGTACTTTAAAGGGTATCCTACTGCTATGACTGCAAATAAACCCGATTGGGAGAAACTGTGCCTATATCAGCCCAAATGCTAGAATTTCAAAAGCATAAAAGCCAAGAGATGACTGCATGCATGTTGTGTTCCAGCTCAAAGCTTTCCTGGTGTCCTGTCTGGAATAAAGGAGCCACATTAAATCAGTAGAGGATGGGATGTGACAGGTGAAGACTTGCACAGTGGTATTATGACCACACATAAGGATGCAGGAAATCAGCAGGAGAAACCCTGCAGGTTTCTAAACACTTTTATCCAAAGATGATATAATTAGAGACCAATCAGAAGTGGGTCACAATACTTTAATTCAGTCTAGTAATAATTGAGCCTAAAAGTGTGTGCAGATCAAAGAAAATGTTATGTATACCAATGAATACCAAATAAGTTTACACTAGAGGCTGCTAACTCTCCAGTGTTTGAAGTTTGTGATAAAAATAGTTTTTTTTTTTTATCGACAGCCATATTCTCAGCATGAAACTTAAAGCTGTACTGCTTTTACGAACCACGGCCAGAAACGAAAAGTATTTCGTGTTTTTTAGTATCTCAACATGTTACAAGGACACAAATCATGATGAAGGTGTTTATATCCCTTTTCCCTTTGTTAGATTTTATTAGAAAAAGTTGCAGTGACCTCCGAAAATGGCTTTCCCTATTCTGTTTATGTTTGTGTCTTTACCTGTTTATGGGTTACTCGATAGTAATCCAAAAGTTTTATCTCGTAATGGACTTTCATGAAAGGTCAGGATGATGGATAAATGTCCCCACTTCCCCTTTTGGCCGTAAAATAAGCCTTAATTCTAATGGTGATAGTATAAAATTCTAAATACTGACTTGCCTTTGGCAGAATTTCATTGCCTAGATGTAAGCACAGGTTCATGGGCTTTGATGAAACACCCGCGTAGTAAGCCTCTATGACAGGGGTGTACAGCATTTTTTGGTTGAAGGACCACACTGTCATATTGTACCTCTCCAAGAGTCGAGTAAATCTTACAGAGGTATTCCACATCTCAGGCCTTTATGACACTTCTGTTGTAAATAATAAAAATGGCTGATTTTTCTTTTTTCCACTTTAGGGACTGCCACAGATTAGAATGGGAAGTACCCTGTTAAGTATCCCAGAAAGAGGATATGAAACACCTGTTTTCATTGTAGTTTTTTGGGGTAACAGGAATGGATGTTTCACAACTATAACTAGAGAGAACAGCACACATATATAGCCTACTCTCCAAGTCATCTGCTCCTCTATGGAGTCGCCAACCTATCAGACATATGGTATATCTTATGGATTTGCCATGATTGTGTCAGGAATTAATACTCCTTTGATAAAGAAATCCAGAGATAATACAAAAACTGTTTTTACTGGATTGCTCATATAGGTTGCTTAGAACCGCATACAGTATACAGTCTAATAGTGTCAGCCATACAGTGCCCACCATAACAGTGTCAACCACACAATGCCCACCATAACAGTGCCAGCCACACAATGCCCACCATAACAGTGCCAGTCATACAATGCCCACCATAACAGTGCCAGTCATACAATGCCCAAAATAACAGTTCCAGTTGTAGCTGTAAAAAGACGAATAGTACATGCATATTCCCTTCTGAAGTATGAGGACAGAGACAAAGCATGTTTGTGTCTTGATGGCCGAGGGGCACTGAGGGCCACCTGATGTGCACCCCTGCTCTAGGACTTGTCAAAGTATTTATTGTATGGGTAGATTTTGGTGACCTCTTGGTACTATTTTTCATGGAATACCATGACATAGTTATTTTGATTGAGCACACTCGATAACGTGTAACTTCCAGTAACATCTTGGAAGATCAACCCAAAAAGAGTCTCACTAGTGCTTGTTCAAGGCTCCAATGTAATATCCCAGAAAAGGAGGACCAGTTTCCATACCTTACATGAGAAAGGATTTACTCTTTTAATAAGAGACCTGTGCCGCTCTACAGTGTGTATAGAAACAATAACAACTCCCAAGAACCAAGAGCAGCTGTTTCTATAGCATGTCATCCTATGGCCTCAGCTGTTTGACCACTTTTTATAAAGTATAAAGAGGAATTTCCATCTTAACATTTATGGCCTATCCATATTCCTAAATAATAATTTAGAGTGATGCGCGTGAGCTGCCACTTCTCATTGTGGGAGCGGAGCAAAGCAGGATAAGGGTTCAGAGGATTGGAATACACTTTTAAAGAGGACCTGTGGTATCTCCTGATATGAATGTTATAGAAATTGCATGTGTTCCACATGAAATAACAATTCAGGAGCATCTTCTCTTATAACTCTGTGTTGTGCTGTTCCTCTGTTATTCCTTCTAGATATGTATTACTGAATCTGAATCTGTCAGCTGGGTGTTGCCATTCCAGTTTTCAAAGTGTGTCCCTGCACACACTGACTCTCTTCACTGATTAGACAATGTCAGTCTATGCAAGGACACACCCATATTTGGTAACACCCAGCTGACAGATTCAGTAAAAACTTGCTAGAAAAAAAAACAACAGAGGAACCATTCAACATAGGGAAATGAGGAACGATGTTCCAGAACTGTAATTCCACAGGAAACACAAGTATTTACTAAAATGAACATCAGGAACAGCCACAGGTCCTTTTTACAGTATGTCTCAGCAATGCTGCAGTTGTGTTATAATGTTTGCAGATGCACAAGTAAATTACATATTTCCAATTATTCAGTTAAGCAATTTTCCTTTTAAAAACACATGTAATGCTGGTGTGCCATTTTTTCAGGGTCCCCTAAGTACATGTGTGCCCCAGTAAAGTTACAGCCACTGTTAACCATGTAGCTACAATACAGCATTTTGTTTTGTATTGTACTTATATTTTTCACTACTAAAAATGAGACTCAACCCATAGCAGCATCACTAGCAACAAAAAATGGTAACAAGTATTGATATATTTTGGAATATTCTACTTAAGTTTTTTAAAGTTAAAAAGGTTCCATTTTCAATGCAAATTGATTACAGTATAATCATCTGTGGCTCAATCGTGTATTACAATACATTTAAATTGTGGCTGAGTACTTTAACGGGTGCTTATTATTGAATTACACAAAGATGCCCAAATTCAGGTCTGATGGCTTTAACCATGCAATAAACTAAAATGTATAAATCACGGGATTCCTTTCAGCTTAAACACCCAGCACAGTTGTCTTAAAAGCTCTCTTGGATATTCGGTGGTAATGGCCTATCCTGGCCTATTATGTGATGTAATGTGACTATTAATGAGGAAAACGAGCTTCTGTGATTTACTATGAAATCTTTATTTAATTTCTTTCAGTTTATGGGCTCTTTGTGCGAGTATCTAAATCAATCTTACATAAGTCAGTGAAAAGCCCCATGGGGACAGCCAGAAACCTCTATCACAAGGATGGATGGGCTATAAAATACTTATAGGTCTGGGAGTTAGTTGGGGGTTAGTTCCGATGGCTTGTGTATTTGCTGTTTTACTTCATTGTTTTCAGATGCAATATTTTTAAACTGTGAATAATTTGCAACCAATAAATATTTAACAGTCAAAGACAAACAATTAACCAAGCCAAAACCACAAAAATTCTATATGAATTGATTAATGAAAGGCAGCAAATCCTTAGGTTTGCTATTGTGCACCCGCAGGCAACTGTTTTTATCATTTTTACAATGAACATATGTACGACAAAAAGTTAAAGCTGGAACATTAACTTCTGCTACTATATGAATCCTTGAAAATGAACATATATATAAACATATTATAATTAAAATTAAATTATTTTAAAAAGTAGGGGTAACTATACACACATCTTAACCCCTTAAGCCCCAGGCCTGAAAAGACCTTGATGACCAGCTAAATTTTGTAGTTTTTGCCTCCTTGCATTTCAACAGGTGTAATTTTTTTAAGCTTTTGAGTGACGCAGTTGTATGAGGACTTGGTTTATGCGGGAGAAGTTGTATTTTTGGAGGGCCTAGTTTAAGTTCACAAATAAATTACTGCAGAATTTAACATTTCACACTACATAACCTGTTAGATGAATTCTACGGGTTATTACGGTCATGTAGATATATAGTATGTGTAGTTTTTTGTTTTCATTAAATATTTATTTTTATTTTATTTATTTTCTTACACTTTATTAAGTTTTTTTTTATTTTTTTTAAATCCCATTAAGGGATAACTATTTAAAAAATGTTTACCCTTAGTAATGCATTAACATATTCATATATGCTAATACCTTACAATCAGTATGACACAGGCAGCAGTAAGGGCAACACACAGTAAGGGCAAGTGTGTTCCCTGACTGCAGGTTTCCTATGCAGATAGCCCTGGGACTTCTCTAGGTTATTTTTTTTTTAGATTATATCCATAAACTTTTACTTTTTTGTTATATCTTCCATACCATACATATCTTTAACCAATTTACAGTGCTTTGATTTTTATTTCAAACATTTAATCAATTTTAGTTATGTTTTACCACTTTAAGAAAAGGAAACTTTTTTAAATCTGCTTTATGACACCAATTTTTTTAGACCAATAATGGTTTTCATTTTTTTATCCATGGGCATGAGTGTTCACTAAAGTGTAATTTTTATTAGTCCCATTTTGGGATAAATATGAATTTTTGGTCATTTCTTATTTGAATTGTTTTGTGGACTGAAGTGGGAAAAAATGCTATTTTGGTGTTGGGTATTATTTTCTTTAGCATTTACCAAGCATAATAAATTTGAATAGATTTGATTTTTACAGACATGGTGGCATGATCTGCAAGTTTCCCTGCCACTCCTGTGTCAGTAACCTTCCCGTTGATCCTTGCGGTAGAATCTGGTGTTTGCTCCGTCTACTATCAAGTATGGCAGCAATTTACTGTTACTTTAGGACTTGCCCACCTGCAGCTCATCATCCTGGCTGGCTAAGTCTTAAATGTCAGCTACTCCCAGCAGTCTGGGCCTGAGTGTTGGTGTTGCCACCAGGGTCAGTTTCACCTAACGCAAGCCCTCCAATGTTCCTGTGCTCCAGTGTTCCTGTGACACAAGTCCTGTGTCTGCCTCTGACATGCTTGTTCCTGTTCATCTAGTGTCTGCCATGAGTTATACCAAGTCTGCTGGTTCCTGCAGTTGCACGTGTCTGCTGTGAGTCATCCCAGTCTGGACTTTCCTGTGCCCGCTGACTGCCAACTTGTCTGGTTTGTTATCCCCTAGACTATGTTCCTGTCTGCTGGTTCTGTGCCCATTGTACCCACTACCTGACTTCCCTGTGTTTAACGCTAACTTCCCTGACTGTGGCTGGACTGGCATCTGCCTGCTGCAGTACCAAGAATCAACACCTCCTATTCCAAGATACGTTTTCCGGACTGTTGCATTTTTTGCCATACTGATGTCATCTGAGCCTGTTTCCAAATACTGTAAAGTCCTTTTGAAAACAAAATACATGGCAACACCAATTATTTTTGCCTTTTATTGTTTTTATTTGTAAAATGGCTAAAAGGGGTGTTTTGAACTCTTAAAACTTTTTTTGTAAACTTATGCTTGCATCTCCTCTAGGGTACTTATAAACTATGGAGTGCAATCTTTTGTACAATATTCTGTTATGACAACCCAGAATTTTGTTGTGGGCAGGCACTGAAATAAAGTACGGCACTATTTTTTTAACTACTTAGATGATGCAGTTGTGATTACTGCAGCATCCTAGTGGTTAAATGGCCGGGAACAGAATTATCTTTGATCCCAGTTACTGACAGCAGTTGCAGGCTGTAATTAGCAGCCAACATCTACCATGTATTGATTGATCGCAGCCCTAAAGCCCGCTGCATACTCTTTTATATACCACAGGATGGAAAAGGTTAAATTGTACATGTAAAACCAATAACTTAGAGGTAATCTTTGTAAAATATTCTGATGTGACATATAAATAAAGATGTTATCTATCCTTAAAAAAAAATATTTGAAGGGGCCATGGTGATCAAACACAAAAACTGCTGCCTATTTATTCTTCACATGCGCTTTCACCCAAAAGATCACATATAACCAAAATTAGTAGCAATAAATGATATTTCACCCCCAAAAATATATCCTCTAATAGCTCAGAAAAAGTTATTGACCTCAGAAAATGGTGATGCAAAACAAGTTTGAGAACTTTTGAGAATTTGTCTTTTTTCCATTTCCTAAGTTGTCTTGGAATTGTACCGTCCTATAAAATAATAACATGCAATTTATACCACAAGGTGATGTCTGTAAAATAAAAAAAATAAAAGAAGGAAATATTTCTATTTTCCTATTTAACTTTTTTTTTGGGGGGGGGGAGGGTGGGTGGGGGCGGTGGGGGACAGGGATTTCCCCATACATTATATGGTCATTTAAATGGTACCACTGGAAAATACAACTTTTCTTACAAAAATAAGTCTGGATAGGGGTGTGGTGATGGAGGAACTAAAACTTTTGGTTCTTGAAAGATGGAGATTAAAAAAAAAACATGCAAGTAGAAAAAGTTGAGATCACAATGGTAAGATTCTGTGTAAATAAATTGAGATATAATACATGTAATAAAGTTGTTTTTTTTTCAAAATTACTGTCCAGTCCTCTATATACAGATATAGCACAGAGAATAGATTGATAGATAATGCACCATGATTTCATGGCACAGAATGTTATCTCACGTTTTTCAATGCTTTTCAAAAGCCTTTGCTTTGAGATAAGAAGATAACAAGGAGAGGCTTGATATGGTGGTCAAGCTAGACTTTGCTACACCTATATGGTATATTTCTATATATCATCCATGTACCATCCAGGTTAACCAGTTGGCTTCTTGCTGGCAATACTGCGGATACAGTTTTGGAGCAGCTGGAAAGGTGAAACAAAAGTCAATAAGTCTGTCTGAATTATTATGCAAATGTCTGATCTGTATTGCCAATGTACTCTTAGAGTCTCCTCTTCCTTTGTCATAACCTCTTCTCGATACCTTGTAATTACAAAGGACATGCCTGCATTGTCAAGCTCCGCACTCTTTCAAAGAAGTGTATTTAAAATGGATTACTTCTGCTCCTTAGGCAGGCGATCAATACGGATGTGGTTCTGAATAAGTAGTGAGACGTCAGTGGACTGAGGCAGCTCTCCTCTGTGTCTTTCGAAAAATTAATTAAAAATCAATGAGGTGTGCTGCCTATTAATAGCGAATCCATGGGATTAAGAGACACAAGGAGGGATTGCTTTACACTGCTACAAATTAGGTGGATTACTCTAGGATAATGTGAATGGATATGCAAGAATATGCAAAGTAGGAAAGAGTAATCAATTCTAACGCATGACAAATGTGAAAGATTGGGAGGATCATATGTAATGATATCTAATTATTATGTAGATTTATCAAAGGGAACCATACACAACATTCACGTGCATTGATATAATTTCATATATTCTAACAATTCTCCTCACATATGTAGTGCTAAATCCATGTACATTATCCGAGAGTAATCCATCTAATTTGTAGCGTATATTTATCATCAACGTCACAGAGACAGGTTCAGGCACTATGAAAATGCCATTAATATGAGCAATGACTGTGACATATTATGTATTATACATTATGTTGCATTATAAAAGTCTCTATAGACCAGAGATGTCAAATTCTTTTTCACTGAGGGCAACATCAGCATTATGGTTACCCTCAAATGACCATGGTGCACCACGTGGTCTGTAACAAGCCAAGATGTTTTTTAAGGCTGCATAATAAGACAGTTCTTTTCGCCTCTTTAGCATCAAGTTTCCTACCTTGGAAGATGGTTCGGGTACCTAGGTAAGGCTCTTAGAGCTTTGCCATCACGGTGTAAATTACTAAAATGAGAAGTGTGAAGGTGCGTGAATCCAAGATGGCGCCTGCTCCCTGTGATGGGGTCGTCACCTCTGCAAAACGCTGGCTGCATCTGGATCTTATCCATCTCTTCTTACTGTATCTAAACTCTTGTGGGCCACTTTAAATTAAGTGGTGGGCCAAATTTGTTCTGTGGGCCTTGAGTTTGACATTTGCTATAGACTGTTATAAAACAGGCACATTTCCAACACCAGATCTGACCTGTAATGAATGTGCCTGACTAGTGTCCAGGGAAATATCCTGGAAAATTCACTCACAATCCACCTTCCTATATGATGGTACAGTTTCTCAGAGGTCATTGAAAAGATTATAAAATGTCCTTGTGATAACTATACTATAGCCCATTCTCTACTATTCTTAGTTAACAAGATTACTAAATATTATTAAATGTTTCACACTTTAAGCTTATTTTTGCTTTATTAGTTTTTCTCGGAAATGTAACAAGTTTAGCAGAACTATTGGTTAAATAGGTCAAAAGTCTAAAACTTTTGTCACCTGGGGCTGTTGCTAAGTTTATCGCCTCTTTTTACAGACCACACTTTTTCATTCCACACCACTTTTTTTAAAGGCTTTTTCTCGCTCCTATAAATCATAAATGCCACTTAAAAAGCGTCATGTTTTTAAGTTACCATAGTCTAAAAGTCCAAAATTTTTTACATTTCTATCGATAGAGCTATGTAAGGGCATTTTATTTGTGTGTTAAGTTTATATTTCATTGACATCATGTTGGGGTATGTAAGATTTTTTGTTTAGCACTTTTCAATCTGTTTTTGTGAGGCTGGATGAAAAGAAAGCAATTCTGGTGTGGTTTTAATTTTTTGTGGTGTTCACTGTACGAAATAATCATTTTATGGATTGGATCACCATAGAAAAGACAGTATTTATTGTGTACTTTTTTTAAATAGTGTTTTTCTATTTGTTTAGCTTTTTTTTACTCTTACTGTTTTTAGTTTCATTATGGGAATTGTCTATGCAATTGACTGCAACTTGACTGTTTTTAAAATACATAGCAACACATTACTGTATTGCTATGTATTAAACTGTATGTGACAGGTAGCCTATTAAACTCTGTGAAAGAGCCTAATAGGCTTCCATACATGGTAGACCTGGAAGCGGACGTTGTTTGGTTATCATGTTGCAGGGGTGCCAATGGGTGACAGAGGCAGCCCCCTTCCTCTGTCAATCACCTAGATGCTGCAGCCATTACTGACTGTGGCAACTTTGCTGTTAAACCATCCACTTTAGCTGGAGCCTGACTGTGCTTTATAGCTGACTCCTGCTGTGGATGGTGAGGGCACAGCTTCTGAGTCCACACCATCTGAGCACTGTACACAGTGCCTGGGAGACTTCACAACTTTAACGATAGTCTGAAAGATTTGGCAAGTATGCCTTACCCAGCAGCATTATAGTGTTGCCCAGGGTATACTCCCCCCACAAGCTACGCTAATGCCCATGCATATGTTGGATGGGACGCATTGTCTGCAATTATTTCACAGCACTCATTTTATGGCTACAACTAACAGCAGTATAATAGTAGGTTCAATTCCTCTAATGCTTTGAATTGAAGGGCTTTCCAAGGTCAGAAAAAGAATGTGCTTTACTTCCGAAATAAACAAAGATCAGAGCTGTTCTTGTTTTGGATTGCCTGAATCTTCATTCATATTCCTATTATGTTTTCTGCTAATTTAGTTTTTCCTGTTTTGTATAAAACCCTTTTCCGCAGCTGATCAGTTTGAAAGCAGTTTCCCTTTGCTATGTAAAATTACAAGCACTATGATCATTTGCTGTGCTGACGTAGAACTGCAGGGTGCCTATAGAAAATATGCGAAACTATGTTACAACTCTGCCATTCTTTGGGAGAGGTATTATTTATTTCCATTGGACAAAAAAGATATAGACCTAGGGCAACATGTATGATTTTTGGTGCTCAGGCACCATTTTTTTGCACGCATTAGAAGCGTAGAATGCGCCTGAGTCTATGAACCTGTTGTACTGCAGGTCATAGATTTAACGCTTTCTAGCTTCAAAGCAACACTTTTTGCCCCGGTAAACCACTTTTAAAGTGGTCTACCTATTCTAGCAGTAATGCACCTGGATTTGGCATACTAAAGCTATAAATGTGTAGCTTTGTACAGTTGTATTGACTCCAGCATTCTCCCCGATCTCAGGCGCATTACAAAGTGCCACAATAATTATAAATATCGTGAATGGGACTAGTCTTCGGGCTGAAAAGATGCCAGACTTCTGTTGCAGCCCTGTTCATACATGTCAAAGGGGTTCATCTGTTTCTACTTACTGATTCATATACTTGTCTTCCACTTGTGAATTGTGCACAAAATACACTCCAACACATTCTACACACCCTCGTTAACAAGCTAATTCCACTGACTCAATTCGAGACTGATACCAAACACTCACTCACTGCTGTCTAGCAGTTAAAGGGTTAAAACGCTAAGCAAGTCTATGCATTCTTTAAAGCAGAGAAGGCCTAAAACTTAAAGTTTGAATGATAAAATATGTAGGGGGACAGATATGAAAACTGTCTAAGTCTAGGACTTTCTTTGTTGCCCATAGCAAACAACCAGAGCTCCCCTTTCTTTTCATATAGTGCTCTGAAAAAATGAAAAGGGAGCTCTGATTGGTTGCTGTAAGCTACAAAGAAAGTCTTAGACCTAGACAGTTTTCACACATATCCCCCACAGAGGTTATAAAAATACTAGCGACAAAATAAAATTAAATAAAAACATGCAAAACTGTTTCAAAATTAATTGTGGAAATAACAGAAGGACATAACATAGTTAATGGGTCTGGCCTACACAGTAAGAACAAATTTATTTTTATAGTAATATTTTATGCTCAAGGTCTATGGCTGATCGCTTGTTCATTAAGCTACTGCAATGTTTCTGAATGGTCAGTTCATTGATATGTGGAGATGTACTGTGAATATGAAATCTAATTGGGCCTAGATGTTAAAGCTTACTAGATACACCATGGTCCAGTACATTCAAAGAATATTACAAATGTTTGGACACTCTGGCTATATACATTACACTGGATAAGCCCTTAAAAGTATTCAATATATTACCAATAAGTATTTTTAGTATTTTTGAGTGTCTCAAAAAACAATACTTTGATAAACCTTTAAGATCTGGGTTGAAGATTCGGAGCCTCCAAGGCCAATTCCATAAAATGTAGGCAATGGGGCCCAATGGGGGAATTGGTATTTGTAATTTAATGGATCCAGTGCCACCTCCAACAAATATGTGAACCAGGCCTAAGTCAAGCGTGTCAGCAAGGATCTTATCTGTGCACTGCCCATTGGAAGCAATTTTTACATGTTTCGAATAATAAGTCTCTGTAGATATTCTTCCCTAAAACTATTATTCAGCCAGTCCTTTATATTAGCAATAATAGAGTTAACAGACCTGGGTATAAACAATTTTGCATAGCCACATTTTATTGTTGATTATTACAATAATCTGGTGAAGGATTGTGAAATTGAGCTTTTAACAGTTGCATTTAGAGCCTTGACAATCCAAAAATCCAGTATAATGAATATAAAACAGAAAGCTCTGCAAAATCATTGTTCTAGGAAAAACAGCTAATGTAACTGGTTATTACATGCCGCAGTACATAAGTAGTAAATCCTTGAGTATTTATCCTTTTTTTTTTTTTACTACAAATGATGGAACCTACGGTGCTGGTTTGATGAAGGATTCCAGTAACTCAGTTTTGCACCTTGAAAGTTGCTTTTCAAGATCTGTGGTAATATGTCGAAGGCCACTCAGATTTCTTGGGTGGGTCAAAGTCATTTCTTCAGAAATTTTTACTACAGATGTGCTCACCTTTACTTTTCCATTAATTTAGTTAATGAGTCGGATTTATTAAGCTACAAATTCAACACTGTATTACCACATGCTACAAAGATCCTTAAAAGGGTGCAACCTACATCACAACCGCCAGGTGGCCAGACATATGGATAAAGTAGGAGAGATTAATAAATTAGTTGCATGTCTGGCTGCCCATGTGCCTCAAACTGAAATCTTTGCCAGGTATGAGCTATTACCGCCAGATCATTTATAACAATTTCTGGTATAAATTATAGTGAATTTGTCAGACAGTAAAGGCTCCCCACTACAGATAATTCCATCCACTTTTAAGGAGGGTGCCGTGACAAAAAGTCACACATTTTTGCACAGAAGTTTGGAGAAAAGGTTTCATACAAACAACTTCTAAGAGAGTGCCACAAGATTATATTTGTTTTAAAGCTGGATAGAAGAACAAATTACTAAGAATTGATGTGACCCTAGGCTTAAAGTAAAGGTGAAAAGCAAGATGTAATTTTTTGAAAGTACATTTCAAAAAGAAGTGAAAAGGGCAAATTTCTTTAGCTTTGGTATGGTATAAATGGACAGAAACAGATGGATTCCTTACTTTAGTAGATCAACCAACGTTAAAACAAAGACTATGACCATGTCAAAGTAGGTATAGTTCTGTACAGGGCCATTCCTAGGCTAAATTGCACTCAGGGCGAGGTGAAGAAATTCCCACCACCCTCCCATAACATAATGTGCCACGATGACACACAGTGCATCACCATCAACCAAAGCCAAAATATACAAAAAGCTTTAACACAATGTTCTACGTATAAAACTACTAGATAATAGTCATACAGTTACCAAATAACACTGCTACACAAAACCAGAATCCAGGAACTGGTGCCAAGACTCAGTGTCACATCGGCCTGATGAAAGCTCTGCATTATGCCCCCTGCGACACTGATGTATATGTACAGCGCTCACTGAGCGCTGCACATACAAGGGAGAAGGCAGGAGGGTGACGATCCGTTCTGCCTCCTCCCTGTAGCAGCAGCTGCACAGCGAGTGTGATCACCATGCGGGCGAGGCGGACAGCCACAGCGCCCCGGGTGATCATCCACCTTGCCCGCACCTAGGAATGGCCCTGGTTATCTAGGTAGAACATTGTGTTGCACCCCTTTGCACTTTTTATATGTAGATATGATGGTGCCGCACACTTAGATAGAATGTGGGTGCTCAATGGAAAAGTCTGTGGGCTCAAAATCCAATATGTAAAAAATCCACGGCACTCCTTGTGATGCTGTAGAAAAGGTGATTTTATTCATAAGGCTTCAGATGTGATTCAAGAAATATTCCACTTTCCATACACAGCAATATGCATTTTAAATACAAAAGGATCCAACGTTTTGGCCAGATCGGCCTTCAGGAGTAGCGTTAAGCGATTTTTATCGACAAAGTTGAAATCGGCAAGGTTTTTATGGTGATCGAAATTTCCAGATCATGCGATAATTAAGGTTAAAATCTGAGCATCATCTATTAAGATCGCGCCTTTTTCGGCGCTTCCTGTAATTTTGGCGTCCAGCAAATCAGATTACAGAATAGAGCAGGGTGAGATGTGTGTGCGACGTCATGACTGGGATGTGTATGGTTGCGATTGGCTGGAAAAATCACATGACCTCGTTTTACATAGAACAGCGTTTCCTGTTTCAGCCTCAGTGTCTCTCAGCATCTCATAGGATAGGACCTGCGTTCTGCCTGTGGCCAAACAGCCTCAGCGAAATTAGTCTATTTCTGCACAGAGAAACCTCTACTATTAGCTGTGATCCTTCCAATTTAGTTAGATTAGAGATTTGAAGATTTTATGTAGTTAGCTAGAGAATTTTAAAGCAGCATCTACCGCTGTAAATTCACGGCGGTGGGAGCGGGGGGGGGGGGGAGGGGCCGCGGGCGAACACAGACAAGCTCTATCTATAAAGAACACTGGATAAAGTTCACCAAGACTTAGTGTGTAGACATTGTAGTGGAATATCTTTATTATTAACAGTTTGCTATTGAAATATTTCCTGGATATTGGGCAGCCTGAACTTATATTGGATACACATCATTTCTAGTAACTGCAGGTCTCATTGTTAGCTGCAAAACTCCACTTTTATTATCAGTATACATTTCAGATAGTGTTCATTTTCAATTTTACCCATTACACCTGTGACTGTTGATATATCCACCTTGCACTTAAATTACAATACAGCAATCTTGTAGTCAGCACAGGTTGTTTGTTGCCAAAAATACAGTGTATCGTACGAAACACACAGTTAGTGTTTCTGACTTTTTTTGCACC